>JBBPDI010000015.1:9795395-9844196 GCA_037974545.1 Cucumis variabilis | reverse complement strand
CAAACCCAACTTTTTATTTCAATTGTCTATTTCTTTTTTGTTACATTATAAGTTAGAGACAAGCTTCGTCTTTTTTTAATTAGTTAAAGTTTTGGAAGAAAGTTAAGAGACCAAAATGTATTCGAACCTAATTTATATACTTCGAGAAGCTTTTGAAGTGATTAAAAGATTGAATTGAACTCCTTGGTCCATTTAATGGATTAAGAAATTGAAAATTGAAAATTTTGCTTAGCAAAATGATGGTTTAGTTTAGATATTTTCAGATGGCACATTGACATTTAATGGATTAAGCAAAACTGTAAAAATGGTTTGACGGAGTTCAAGGGAAAGTTTGGTTTTAGAGCTTCTTTGTGATGAGGTACTTCTAATTTCTTTCCATTTTGGTAGCTAACTGTGTTTATATACATATATCCGTGTATTCTTTCATTTTCTCTTTGCAATGAAAGTTGTTGATTTCGTCAAAAAAAAAAAAAAGACAACAAGCTAATCTCTTATTTCCACATGATTCCACATGAGAATTATATCCCATAAAAACTTAGAATGAAATGTTGTTATGCAAATAGTTGATCGTTAGGTACTTGAAATAATGCTTTTGTGTACATGTCTTATAATTGAAATTTTAGACTTGGTTTCTTGTAAATGTCATGCTGCATAATTTAGACATGTAAACATTTGAAGTTATCTACCTAACATAGGCCATGCATGTTGTTTAATTTGAACCTTCACATTAAAATGAGACTTATTCATTTTAATGTACCTTTTTCAAATTTATGTAGTTTGAAGGAGCGAGGAATAAAGACTTTCTGACTGAGTTAACCATTTTTTATGTATGTAATATTTTCTGTGTTCACTTTGTTGTGCCAAAATGAAATTTAATATAGCTCATGAACCTTGGCACACTAGAGAATGATTGTTTGTCATATTCTGACTAAGTATTGAATTATCTATTGTCATATTTTGACAAAATATTAATGGTTGTAAATATTTTCCTTTTTAATTTTTTGTTTGTAGTGTTCAATATATTTTCTCATAGGCAGGAAATTCATTCTATATTTGAAATTTTATTTAGAAGCATACAATATTAATAATAAATGTGAAAAATTAAAATAGTTTTTGCCACGTTCTTTGTGTGGCTAGAAATATGTTGGCAATTAGAAAGCTCTGGCGACGTTCGGTGCATGGGCAGAAAAGAAACAAATATTATTAAAAACAAATGTAGTGTGGGGAGAAATTTTGTTTTTGTCGACAAAAATCTTTTCGTGGACAGAAACAGTTTTTACCCACGAAACAAACGTGGTCAAAAAGTTTATTTTTGCCATCGTGATGATAATCGTGGGTAAAAATATATTTTTGCTGACGTTTTTTCGTGGCCAGAAAATATATTTTTGCCAACAGAATGATGATCGTGGGCAAAAATAACTTTTTGTCGATGTTTTTTTCGTGGCTAGAAATATCTTTTATGCCCACGATTTTAATTTGTGTGGGCATTTCTGCCGACAAAACATAAAAAATGTGGGCAAAAGAAAAGACGACGGTGTTTTGGCCACACAAAAAAAGCTTCGGTAGAAGCTTTGCCCACGTTTTTCATAAGAACTGCCCATGTTTTCTTGCATTGGTAAAGATGAAAGTTCTTGTAGTGATCTTATCCCATATAACATAAAGATAAGACATCTACCACCAGAACACACAACAAGTGTGAGGAATCTCATCGCATAGGGTAGAAAAGATTAATTAATTTCATCACTCTAGTTTATTTCAAATCAAAATCAAGCATAAATCAAGTTTATTTTAAGAATTTCATATCATAAGGGGAAATCATATAACTCAAGAATTCAATAGAAATATATTTAAGGATTCAAATGCAATAGAAATTCTTTTGATTCAAAAATATTTTAAGAAGAAACTAGGAGTGAAATCGGGTTGGGTTGGGAGACATTCTCAACCCAACCCATATTTTTGAGTTATTTGGGTTGGCAACCTGAATTTTGTTTCTAACCTAACCTAACCCAACCTATATTTTGCGGGTTGGGTTAGGTTGGGTTATATAGTTTTTTTTTTTCCGTTTCTAGTTTCTAATGGTTATAAAAGTTTAAAATTGTTACATTTAAATTTCAAACATACATAGTTCAAAATTTCATACAATAAATTCAAAGTTTATATACATAATTTATTTTTTTATTAAATTATATATATATATATATATATATATATTAATTTGGGTTGGGTTAGGTGAACCAAAATTTTCAACTCTCCAACCTAAGACTCAACCTAACCCAAAAGAATCAATTTTGTTTTAATCCAATCCAACTCATATTTTTAACCTAACCCAACCCAACCCTTATGATATGAGTTGGATAATTCGGGTTATTCAGGTTCAACCCATATTCTTACCCCCTAGAAGAAACCACTCACAATCAATTAGCTTCTTTGTCTAACTCCTTAGCCATGAGCCTCTTGCACTTCCTTGAACTTCCTTGTCGGATTCAAGCTTGTGATAAATCTCTGAAAATCTTGAAATTCTCTCAATTCTTTCTTAGGTGGTCACAAGGTAAAAGATACTTCAAAATGGTCGGACTTTACCTATTTATAAGTCTCTTTGGTGAGGCTTTCCATGCTGAAATGATTTCTTCTACTCGACGGTGAGACTCAGTCAATGCTAAAATGCAACATGTTGCTGTCATTCATTATCCTGGTTTCAATTGGGTGGCAAAGTTAAATCAATTGTCAGCTTTTTTACACAAGAATGACGTCATTACTTTTAGGTGAAGAAAGCTTACCTCACCTTCCAGTCCATCGCATAGCTCCTTCTTATCATGTAACCAGTTTCATCGCATAGCTCACTCTCACCGCGTAAAATCTTCTCGTGTAGTTCAAAACACGATTAGGATCTCACAATTCAAGAATTCAATAAGAGAATAAATAAGGATTTAAACATAGTGGAAATAGTTTTATTTTGAAAACATTTTTAAGAACCACTCCTAATCAATTTACTTCCGCATCTGTAATCCTTAGTTGAAGTTCCCTCTTGCACCTCCTTGTAATGTCCTGTCGAATTCGGGCTTATAATGGATTTCAAGAAATCCTTGAAACTTTCTAAATTTTTTGTTAAGTACACAAGGTACAACAATTCTAAAAAATAGTCGGACTCCTCCAATTTATAAGCCTAATCAATGAGACCCCTGCAAGAATGATTACCTCTACTCGATGATGAGACTCAGCCAATAACAATATGCCATGTGCTACTACCAACTCCTTATCCTAAATTCAGATGGGCAACAAGGTCAAATCGGCTCACCGACCTTCTTAAATAAGAATGACATTAGCTACTTCCTGGTAAAGAAAGCTCATATCACCTTTTAGTTAAACACATAGTTTCTTTGTGTCACCTAACCAGAACACAGTGTGTTGAGTTCTTCACAAATGTTTCAAATCGCCAGCTTTCATCGCACACAGTTTTATTGCATGACTATTGAGAAATATCTGCTTCGCACTTAAGGGATAGTGTTATGTATGTCTATATCTAGTTCTACGCGGTGAGTCATTGGTCATGATTGTTGCATGCGAGATGCTCACTATGTTTCTCATCCGAGCGTAATTACTAAGTCCTTCTTGAGTGCAAGTTTTTCTATTGCTTGCTGGTTAAGTCTTTTTGTTTGGACTTAGTAGTTTCACATATGGTGCAATTCTAATCTAGTCAATACGTCACGAAGCATGTTCATCGCACTAAGATGCTCGCTATATCTTTCTGTATTGTGTGATTAATTTTATGCGGTAAGTCATGGGTCATGATCATAGCGTACAAGATGCTCATTATGTACCTTTTTATCGCATAATAGCTAAGTCCTCGTTGAGTACAAGTTTTCCTATTGTTTGCCCAAGTACAAGTGAAATAGTACCTGGATGATCCAAGATCGAACACAGGGAATTGATTCAAGATATTAGTTCTAGAATTTACTTGTCATTTTGGCTATATAAAAGAATAAAGGAATAACAACTGTGAATAATTTAGAATGTAAAGAAAGGGATATAATCTAAACTACTGAACTAAGCTTAAAGAGTCTATAAAGGGGAAATATGGATTAAGCATTAAGATGATGTGAACTAACTTATATGTGAGGAGAATAAAGAAATGTCATGCATTATTGAGCAATCAAGGTATGTGAGAGTCTTGACGCGATATATCTTACTTAATTGGTTTATGATTAAGGCGAACTTCTCTCAAAACCCTTAAACGCCACACTTGCTCACCTTCGAGATTCAAGTGACCAAACGTGATTAGGTGAGGTATATTTAAAAGGGTTCACTCATATTACTTATAGATCTTTGCTATTAAGGATAGAAACCTTCCAGTGCATAGTACCCGCACTTATTCGCGTTTTGAGATACAGATGATGAAAGTATATCACAAAGGAAGAGAGCTTTTCCTTACACGCATTAGCCATGTCCTTGCTACTTACCCTCTCAGGTAGTTGGCGATTTTACGCTGGCCAAGCAATGAGAATAGCTCAACTAACGTGATAAGCATTATAAGCGACACTTCTTATCAAGACTTATCACTAATATAAACCACCAATAACACATTGACTAATGGAAAACAAAGAAATGATGGAATGAAAAGGTATAAACATGTAACATATACAAAAAATGTAGGCCTTCAGCCATTGTATAATATAAATAGCATATATTACAAAGAATACAAAAATGATAAGAAAACGGAATGGAAAGTAGCGTATAAGTTAGAGGGGAACGGGGAATGGATTCTTTTACACCTAAACTCTAAGCTTTCGTGTTACAATCTAGTTGAAGAAGAAAAGGGATATCTTTACAGATGGCAGAAAGGCTACTCCCTTCCATCTTTCTCTCTAGGTTTTGGCCCTCTTCAGACACTATTGTGGTCTATTTGAATCTCCTACTTGCCCATCCATACCTCATTCTCTTTGTGGGCATAAGGTCTTTTTCATAGGCAACTTTTGACGAGAAACTTTTGTTCTTTTGAGATTGTCAGCACCGACTTTGGCCCTATGAAGTCACATCACTTCAACTACCATTCTAGTCCTCTAATGAGCCTTCCTCGTATGATGACGTGGTTCCTCGCCTGAAGATGTTATTTGCCAAGCGAGTTCTCATCGTGTGGCCTTTGTGCGAGATGTCATCTACGATTTACTCATTTCTTCATGTCCACTTATCTTGTGTTTAAATATGACAATCGTGTAAAACAGTCATGATATTTATGTAAGATGTATTTCTAAATACTTACGAATTTATGTTCTCATGCTTTTTGACAAAACAAAAAGATAAAGCAATCAAATTTGACTTCCAACAGATTATTGAGCTAAGGGGGACTCATTACTATTAGATTTGAAACAACTATTAATTATTATTTCAAACTTCAACTTTAAAACATATAGGTTAGAGATAAATATTAGTAGATTCTCATATATGAACTATGTACTAAAAGATATTCTCCTAAACATTTAATTTTTGATAATCTATACAGTTTATTAAAGATATTATTAGATCATAATACATTACTATTACTAGACATGTAAAAACTATGTTGGGGACAGATCCGAATAATTACTTAAAATTACACTAAAATATATTAAGTTAAATCCTTCCAAACTACATATACATTAAAATTTACATTTAAAAGTAAAAAGAAAAAAGAAAAAAAGAAAAAAGAAAAAGAAAAATAGGCATGGACATGCCTTTAACAAATTGAAAATCATTCCAAAACATCAACTAAATTATATTCAACAGGTATATCTTAGTTGGTTTGACCGCCACCGCCGTTGCTCTTTCTCGGTCCAGGAACACGTCTAGCTAACGCAGTGACTAATGAATATGGAAATTGTATTTGGAGTAACTTAAGCTTGGTAGATATCCAATAGTCCCTTACTGATTGAGAGATGGGTAAATTGAAAGAATCCTCACCTAAACCATCACTTTGGCCATCCAACTTTGTTATCAGCTGCTGAGTCGAATCCTCCATTTTTAACCTTTTTCAGCAACAACTTAAAATCTCTCTCTTGATCCCCTTTGTGTTTCAAGGGTTTCTGTGTGGGACTTGATTGAATCAACAAAAGTTGTATATATATAGGGAAAGGAAAGTTGACTATGAATCCTCATAACTAAAATAAAGTAGTAATAATAATTATTATTAATGAGTAGCATGAGGTAATAATAATGAATGAGTTAAGGTTTGTGTTGAAATTACGGTCCTACCCTTTTCATTTCTTACCATTTCCGACTAATTGGCTGTTGAAGAGAGAAGAAAATTTCTAGTTCCATGCAAACTCTCTTTGTTGTCTGTCTCCTGAATGTCTAAAAATAGTCCACGATTTGTTAGTATTCAAAAAATATATTTGTGGCAACTGTTATTTTGGCTAGAAAATTTCTTTTATTCTTGTCTTTTTTTGGCAATTGAGGAACCGTCGTTTTTTAGTCTTCTGCCTATTTGGAAGCTTTACTTGTAGAGCTAAAATAGTTATGGCTGTCTTTTGGCTCCTTCTTAGATGTTGATATAGAAATATAACATTGTCTTTTCGTTGCAAATCCAGCTATTGATCAAGAAGAGAACTGTTTTGTGCTTGGTTATATATACAGCAAAAACAATATCTTTCTAACTGTGTGGAACACATTGTTACTGAGGTGAACATCATTGAGAAGATTTATACAAAGTTAGGAGGAGCCTAACTTATATCTTTTGAGAATTCTCATTCAAGGAGAGTCTGAATACAGAGATATCACGGTGAACCAAGTTTCAACAGGTTTAAAGAAAGCTTAGACCTTATCGTGTGAGACTTACTTGTTGTATTACAAGATAGTTCATCTTTTGATAAGTTGTGTACTTATGAACCTTTTGAATTCTAGTGGATAATCTTTCTTAATTGGACATATGACTTTTCAGATGTAGGCGTAATTACACCGAACTAGGTTAACAATTTGCTTGTGTCCTTACTTTTCTTGTTTTAATTTTCGTTGTGTTGTTTATTTTGTCTATAGCTTTGGTTCTAGAATAATATCTCGAGGTTAATTTTTTTTTCTTTTAATGAAGAAGTAGAGTAATAATGGTACTATATTTGTAGTACTATATGATAATAACTACTTTTATTCATAATTAGTGCTTACTGTGATATGATATATTAGTTTATTTCGTGGACCTAACATATTTTTATTTTTATTATTTGTATTGTGGCAAATATTAAAGAAAATAGTTTCAATAATATAATAGTTTTAGTAAAAATTTCAAGTGTATGATACTCGCTGGTAATATTGTTAAAAAAGAAAAGAAAACTCTTTGAAGATTGAAACAAACTCTATCTTTTGACTTGGGCGTTAGAAAATGCACGTGGTTTTGGCGCGTATTCTTTTGTTTTGCCTACACGTAGCTGTTTATGAACAACTACGAGTATTTAATTTTTTAATTAATACGATTGGTGAAAAATTGTTCTGTTTTGGTTTATGAACCATTTGACCATTGGATGTGTCCAAAACAATGGTATTGATTCGTTCAAAATAATGGTTATTTAATTTGAGAGTGATTGAATTAGTTAATGTTTTATTTCATTTGGTTCAACGAACTTCTCACCCATATCGGCTACTCTGTTTCACACATAAACTCCATCCAATTAGCTCCACGTTAGCCGGGATTTGGTGTTTTTTATTAGCTTGTCACCATTTGAATGTTTAGTCTTTAATTCAACTATTTCATATAGCCGCCTAAACTCCCTTAACCAATCCGGTTTGAGACTCTGAATTTGTAAAATTGCTCAAGATAATTTTTCAAATCAAGTTCTATTCAAATTAACTCTATTTTTAAAACTTCTTAATTTCTTTTAGCCTTACACCACTTGAGGAATTAATTTGTTGTTTATTTGTTTATTGGTTGAGTAAAGTAAAGGAGGTATATTTATACACAACAATAACTAGAGATCCTAACAGAACTTAACAACCTAACAAAATAACAAATTATAAAAAATTAACAATCTAACAAAATATTATAACAAATTACCTTAACATTAACAGTATAACAAATTATAACAAATTACATTAACATTAGCATCTCCTCAAGCTCAAGGTGATAGTGTAAAGATCAACTTGATTTTTACCTGTAATTGATGGAAGTGAGTAGGGAAGAGCGTGTTAGTGAAAATGTCTGCTGATTGTTCTACAGTGGATATGGATTGAAAACAGAGGGTGGAGCCTTGGAGATGGTGGTAGATAAAGTGACAGGTTCCGGTTTATGATTTGAAGAAAATTCTAAGCCAAGCGTTGAACCAAGTATTGTGAGGGATGACATCGATTTCCAACACTAGAAGAAATTTGAATTTTAACGACACAGAATTGTGTCATAAAGAGTTTCAACGACACAATTTTTGCATTATTGAAGCCCCTATCAAGAAAGGTTATTCAATGACACTTCGAGAAACGTGTCGTTAAATATGCTTAGATGACATCAAAATTGTGTTATTAATACCTTTGCCTTGACACAATTAATGTGTCACCGTTATTTATACTTGGACATCAATATATTGTCATTCTTATATTGACGCTTTCAATGTGTATCGTTATATATACCTTGACACCAATATATTGTCATTAATACTCTTACTTTGACGCTTTAAATGTGTCACCATTATCTATCACTCGACACGAATATATTGTCATTAATTCCCTTATATTGATGCTTTAAATGTGTCACCTTTACTATAACTCGACACCAATATATTGTCATGTTTAAATATTTCGTTGCACATAATTCTTGTCAAAAAAGGTAATTTGACGACACTATTTCTGTTTAAATAAGCATGTCAACACTTGTTTGGTATCATTATTTTTCAATTTGCAACACATATTTTTCTATCATATATTTCTTCTGTAAAAAAAAAAAAATTGAATACATGATTCAACATTACCCACATATGATTAGAAAGATTATTATATTAATAATAAAAATTGTAAATTATATTGTCTGTAAAAGTTTTACATTAATCCAAAAAATAAATTAACTGTAATATTATATGTATGTGTGACTTAATCTAATCGAAGTGACGCATAAATGGACTTGATTGATATCATGGTTCACAGATTCTTCAACTGCCTGTAAATTGGAAGAAAATGAACCTTAGCCAACATTCATTACGGAAAATGCTTAAGCTTAAGCATAAGCATCAACGTAGTATATAAGTATTGCAAATGTAAGTTCCTATTCAATCTTTACAGACCCAACAATGTTCTAGTTTGCATCGAGTTGAAACTTAAGCATAAAATTACCTTTAGCCCCTCCCCCTCCCACCTCCCCCTCCAAAGTCATTACAAAACAAAGTATCAAGTTCCTAAGTATATGTACACATGATTTCTAAAATATGATTTAGGGATGATAATAGTATACGTTTTGACTTAACCTCGACTTAACCTTTCCAATATTTTCTAACCTTTTAGGTACAGACTATGCATCTCCAAGTGTTGAGCTTACTGTTGTCAGGTCAATGAGTTTATAAAGCCCCAGACTCATTTGTTTTTTTTCCCTAAAACTTGTCTTCGAAGGGTTTAATTTTTTTTTGTTTTCATCTTGCACCAATTTAGCACAATTATTCTTGGTTGATAAGTGTGGCATCCTATCTTTTGTGTACTCTGTGATATATATAAATAGCCTAAGGGTCGAGATTGGTGCTCGTTAGTGGTGTAATATGGTAGCACACAAAACGTTTGACAAATGGCCAATGTTGTAGCCTACGAAGAAACAATCCAATTTAGAACAATAGAAAGTTTCTAAAATTTACATCTAACGACTAGGTGGACTCATTTTGAATAATATTAAAAAAAATTCCCACAAAAATTGATTAGTGATGCTCAGACTCATTTGTTATTTTTGTCCCAAAACTTGTCGCCGAAGGGTTTAATTTTTCTTTTTGTTTTCATCTTGCACCTCTTTAGCTCAATGACTGTGGGTTGATAAGTGTGGCATCATATCCTTTAGCTCAATGATCGTGGGCTGATAAGTATCTCATCCTATCTTTTGCCTACTCTATGACATAGAAAATAGCCTAAAGGTCGAGATTGGTGGTCATTGGTGGTGTACTATAGTACCACCTAAAACGTTCAAAAATGGCCAATGCTATAGCTTATAAAAAAATGACCCAATTTAGAATAATGTTAGAAAGTTTCAAAAATTCACATCTAAAGACTAGGTGGACTCATTTTGAGTGATATTAAAGTTTTTTCCCACAAAAATGAATTAGTGATGCCCCAGACTCATTGTTTATTTTTGTCTCAAAACTTGTCTTCGAAGGGTTTAATGTTTTTTTTTCATCCTGCACCTCTTTAACTCAATGATCGTGGCCTAATAAGTGTGACATCCTATCTTTTGCATACACTATGACATAGAAAAATAGTCTAAGGGTCGGGATTGGTGTGTGCGTAAGTGGTGTACAATGATAGCACCCAAAACGTTCAAAAAATGGTCAATGCTATAGACTATAAAGAAAGGAACCAATTTAGAACAATGTTAAAAAGTTACAAAAATTCACATGTAACGACTAGGTGGACTCATTTTGAGTAATATTAAATTTTTTTTCCACAAAAACTGATTAGTGGTGTCCTAGACTAATTGTTTAAATTTGTCCCAAAATATGTCTTTGAAGGGTTTAAATTTTTTTGTTTTTATCTTGCACCTCTTTAGCTCAATTGTTGTGGGTTGATAAGTGTGACATCCTATCTTTTGTATACTCTATGACATAGAAAAATATCCTGAGAGTCGAGATTGGTGGTCGTTACCGGTGTACTATGGTAACACCTAAAACATTCAAAAAATGATCAATGCTATAGCCTACAAAGAAACGACCCAATTTAGAACAATGTTAGAAAGTTTCGAAAACTCACATCTAACGACTAGATGGACTGATTTTGAGTAGTATTAAAGTTTTTTGCCCACAAAAACTTATTAGGGATTCCCTACACTCATTGTTTACTTTTGTCTCAAAACATGTCTTTGAAGGGTTTAATTTTTTTGTTTTCATCTTGTACCTCTTTAGCTCAATGATTGTGGGCTGATAAGTGTGCATTTGTTCTCTTGCATGCTCTATGACATAGAAAAATATCCTAAGAGTTGAGATTGGTGTTCGTTAGTGGTGTACTATGGTAGCACCCAAAATGTTCGAAAAATGACCAATGTTATAGCTTACAAAGAAAGGACCCACTTTAGAACAATGTTAAAAAGTTTCAAAAATTCACATCTAATGACTAAGTGGACTCATTTTGAGTAATATTAAAGTTTTTTTTATCACAAAAACTTATTAGTGATGCCCTAGACTAATAGTTTATTTTTGTCTCAAAACATGTCTTCGAAGGACGGTTTAAAATTTTTTGTTTTCATTTTGCACCTCTTTAGCTCAATGATTATTGGTTGATAAGTATGGTATCATATCTTTTGTACACTCTATGACATAGTAAAGTAACCTAAGGGTCAGGATTGGTGCTCGTTAGTGGTGTACTATGGTAGCACCTAAAACGTTAAAAAACTGGCCAATGCTATAGCCTATAAAGTAATGACCCAATTTAGAACAATGTTAGAAAGTTTAAAAAATTTACATCTAATGACTAGGTGGACTCATTTTGAGTAATATTAAAGTTTTTTCCCATAAAAACATATTAGTGATGCCTCAGACTCATTGTTTATTTTTGTCCCAAAAAATGTCTTTGAATTGTTTAATTTTAATTGTTTTCATATTGCAGCTCTTTAGCTCAATTGTCGGCTGATAAATGTGGCATCAGTTCTTTTGCATACTCTATGATAAAGAAAAATAGCCTAAAAGTTGGGATTGGAGCTCATTAGTGGTGTAGTATGGTAACACCCAGAACACTCGAAAAATGACCAATGCTATAGCCCACAAAGAAATGACCCAATTCAGAACAATGTTAAAATTTTTTGAATATTCACATCTAACGTCTCGGTGGAGTCATTATGAGTAATATTAAAGTTTTTTGCCTACAAAAATTGAACAACGATGCTCCAGACCTAGTTTTATTCTTGCCCCAAAAACTTGTCTTTCAAGAGTTTCATTTTTTTTTGTTTTCATCTTGCACCTTTTAGCTCAATGATATTTGTTGGTAAATGTGACATCTCCTTTTTTGCATACTCTATGACATAGAAAAATAGGCTAAGGGTCGAGATTGGTGCTCGTTAGTGGTGTACTAAGATAGCACCCAAAACATTCAAAAAACGGCCAAAGCTATAGCCCAAAAAGAAATGTACCATTCTAGAACAATATTAAAAAATTTCTAAAATCATATCTAACTACTAGGTGGTCTCATTTTGAGTAATATTAAAGTTTTTTTGTCACAAAAACTTATTAGTGATGCCACAAACTCATTTTTTATTTTTGTCCGAAAACTTGTCTTTGAAGGGTTTAGTTTTTTTTGTTTTCATCTTGCACCACTTTAGCTCAATGATTGTGGGCTAATAAGCGTGGCATCATATTTTTGCATACTCTATGACGTAGAAAAATAGCCTAAGGGTTAGGATTGGTGTCTGTTAGTGGTGTACTATGGTAGCACCCAAAATGTTTGAAAAATGGTCAATGCTATACCCTACAAAGTAACGACCCAATTTAGAACAATGTTAAAAAGTTTCAAAAATTCACATCTAACCATAGGTGGTCTCATTTTGAGTAATATTAAAGTTTTTTACCCACAAAAACTAATTAGTGATGCTCAGACTCTTTGTTTATTTTTGTCCTAAAACTTGTCTTTGAAAGGTTTAATTTTTTTTTTTTTGTTATCATCTTGCACCTCTTTAGCTCAATTGATTTTGTGGGAAGAAAACATAAATATTACTTCATGCGACCATGTAGAGGTATAACCACCTAATAGTTTTTATGGGCAAAAAACTTTAAATTACTCAAAATGAGACCATCTAGTAGTTATATGTGAATTTTCGATACTTTTAACATTGTTCTAAATTGGGTCGTTTCTTTGTAGGCTATAGCATAGGCCATTTTTCGAACGTTTTGGGTGCTACAATAGTACACCACTAAGAAGCACCAATCTCGACCCTTAGGCTACTTTTCTGTGTCATAGAATATGCAAAAAATAGGATGTCACACTTATCAACCTAAAATCTATGAGCTAAAGAAGTGCAAGATGAAAATAAAGAAAAATGAAACCCTTCGAAGATAAGTTTTTGGGTGGGACGGTCATACCTCCAGATAGTCGCATGAAGTGATCTTGGGGCGGGGCAGGGCACTAATCAAATATATTAATAATTATGTATATTTAATTAGAGAAATATGGAAAATTTGATGGGAAAAGTATTGATATAGATGTATATGTGATAACTTGTAGAAATTGTAGCATTTTTTCATAAAATAAAGAAGCCAAATATAGAAGTATATTAAAACATGTATTTTATGTTGAAAATATATAAGTAGTTAGAAATATACCTTGCGTAAGCTCTCATTCTTGTTTCACCGTGTTTTTAGTGCTTTGATGCAGGTTTGCAGAAATAAAAAGAAGATAAGTTAGTGAATTGTAAGGGATCTCGCAAGATAAAACTTGACGAGAAGGCCATATGAGGAAGTGAGAAGTAGTCCACAAGAAGACAAAATAGTAGTTGGAGTGATGTGATCTATTTACAAAGATTACTTTTGGTACACGTAATCAAAAGGATAATTTTCCACACAAAAGTGTCTATAAAAAGCCTCCTTATACACCATTTAAAGAGGAGGCCAGATGTCTTAACGGATCGGCCAAACGGTCGTAGGGGATAAACCTTAGAGAAAGGTGGAAAGGAATAACCTTTCCACTGTCTGCAAGAAACTTATCTTCTTCTTCTCCGATCATATTTTAAAGTGAGAGCTTAGAGTCTGAGTAGGAAAGAATTCAGCTTCCATTTTCCCCCTAACTTGTACTATTTTCCATTCTCTATTCTTTCCAGTTTTGTATTTTTTATGTAATATATATTGTTCATATTGTACAATGCCAAAAGCCTACATTCTTTGATATATTACATGTTTTTATCTCTTTCAATGTATTCCTTCTTTACTTTCCATTTGTCAATGTGTTGTTTTTAATTTAAGTATGTAGTAAGTTCTTGATAAGGAGTTCCTTGATGTTTTGTTACAAACTTTTCTTTCATGAAACTCTCTTCCAAAATATAATGATTATGGATATATTGTTTCAAAATTGGAATTGTGTTTCATGGGACCTACTGTGAAATATATTGTGTTGTCTCTGAGAATAATATTCTAAAATACTTGCCTCTAGTCAAGCCACACAGACTTATTGTAGTTTAGCTGTTTGTTTGTTTGATTTGTGGTGTGATGACATGTCATTGAATATGGATCATTGCATGCAAAATGCTCTCCAATATTCTCTCCATCATGCGTGTTGACATGATCATTGTATACAAAATGCTTCCAATGTCTCCACCACCTACTTCTAAGTCCATAAAGTGCAAGTTTTCCTATTGCTTGTCTAAGTGTAATCTAAATAGAAGTTTACTTGGGTGATCCAAGATCGAACACAAGAAATTAATATTAAAGCCTAGTTCTAGGGTCCATTTATCAGATAGGCGTTATGACAATTAAGTTAAAAGAATATAAAAAGAATCATAACTACCTAAGTATCCTAAAAATGTTGTGAAGGTAGTTGAGAGGAATAAGTGGGTGAGAATGAAGCGTACACTAACTTACGTGGAACGAAGAGGGTGAAGGAATATTTAATGCTACCAAATGAATAAGCTATACGAACACCCAATGTTATATGTCTCGCCTAACTAGCTTACAATTAAGGCATGCTCCTCTTGAAGTCATTGAACACCACACTTGATCTGCTTTTGGGATCTAAATGACTAAGTCTAGTTAAATAATGTATATCTAGAAGTATTTACTTATACTACTTAGAGTGCTTCGCATTTAAGGACAGCAACCTCTCGACACCTATTATCCATACTTGTTCACCTTTTGGGATACAAATGAAGGAAGTCATCTTGCTAAGGTTGAGAAAACTCTTCCTTGCTTGTGTTAGCCACGTCTTTGCTACTTACCCTTTCAAGCAGCTGGCAACTTTCACTGGTGAAGTGATGAGTGTAGCTTGGCTAACGCAATAAGCACTACAAACAAAAACTGCTTATTGAGAATGCATCCTAGACCTAGACCACAAATAACATAAAGACATATTAACAATAAAGAAATGGATGGATTGAAGAGTGTATAAATATACATTGTATTAAAGAATATAGCCTTTGAGCACTGTACAATATAAACAAATACAATGTAAAGAAATAATCAAATGGAAAGAGAAGAAAAAGGAATACAAGTTAGGGGGAGATGGAAACAAAATTTTCTTCACTCAGACTATAGGCTTTAGCTCCACAAACTGGCCGGAGAAGATGAAGTGCTTTACAATGGTGGTAAGGCTAATCCTTGCCACCAACTCTCTAGGTTTGGTCCATTAAGACCTTTATGATCCATACATGCTTTCTTTTCTTGATGGAGATGGAGCTTCTTATGTAGGCAAATTTTGATGGAAAATCTATCATTCTGACCAAATCAGTGTCAAAAGTTATTCATTTCATCAAGTCACATCACTCCAACTACCACTTCTGTCTTCTAGCAAACCTTTTCTTGCCTGATTTTTGTGCGAGTTCCTCTGCGATTTGCCAACTTATTTTTTTGTTAATAATTCTGCGTCTAGACACTAAAAATGGGTAAAGCAGGCATAAAGCTTATGTAAAGTACATTTCTAAATAATTATGTATTTACAACATAAATTACGCATTTTGGCATACTTACCATGCATTATGGTCTCATTATAAGCTATAATAACTTGTATTTCTACAATTTATCAGGAGTGTAGCTTATAACTCTTATCACATTAGCTGAGCTGTATTCAACACTTGGCTAGTGTATATTTCCAAATGCTTGAGAGGGTATATAGCAAGACGTGGCTAACACACACAAGGAAGAGTTTTCTCAACCTTGCGAGATAACTTATTTCATTTGTATCCCTAAAGGAGATCAAGTATGAATACTAGGTGCCGAGATGTTGTTGTCCTTAAATATGAAGCTTCAGGAGTTTTATAAGTAAATACTTCTAGATATCTTTCGCTTAACCAAGATTAGTCATATAGATCTTGACAGGTGACCATGTGTGGCATTCAATGACTCTGAGAGGAGCACGTCTTAATCGTAATCTAGTTAAGAGTCATATATCGCATTAAGGCTCTTGCATTACTTAATCATCTAGCATAGATTTTCTATCACTCGCTCTTTTATGCAAGTTAGTTTACATTCGACCATCATTTAATCCTCTTTGCAGAAAACCTCTAGATGTAAATAAGTAGCTATAGTTTAACATTCTTTACATTTGTTTATTCATTCATACTGCCTGATTGACAAGTAGACCCTAGAACTAAGCTTTGATATCAATTCCCTATGTTTGACCCTAGATCATCCAAGAAAACCTACTGTCTTGCTTAAACTTGAACAAGTAGTAGGAAAACTTGTACTCAATGAGGACTTAGCTAATATGTGATAAAGAGGCACATAGTGAGTATTTCGCATACAATGAACTTAACCAATGACTTATCACATAGAATTAATCATGCATATGTAAAACTCTGAGTCAAAATCCTCAAGTCAATATGTCACACCTTGTTCCAAATTACTTAACACAACTTAAATAAAACTTAACTAAAAACCATACAGTGGAAATTAAATTAGTAAACTTCTCTTATTAATTCTAATCCAATAGTTTCTACAATAGAACAAGAATGATGCAAATTTTCTCAACAAGAATTAAACAAAGAAATGTCAAAAGTATTCAAAGTCTTCGACCTTCAACAATAGTTTAGGTTCCCAATTTGATCGTGTAGCTTCTTGACTGACCACTTAGACCAAATTCCTTATTCTTTCAAACACGATCACTTAGATACCTAAATGATCACTTACCTTTGATCACTTACCTGTCTACTTGATTGCTTAGATTATACAACCAAGAGAAGAAAAAATTAAAATGTAAGTAAAAAAACTTAGTGAGTGATGTTTTTAAAACCATTTGGAAATACAGTTCATAAATCATTTTTGCTTAACACAAGTTCACAACCTATATTCAATAACACATTTTAAAGCATAAATACACATTAGTTTCACTTATTCCTTTTACCAAGACATGAACCATTCTCATGCATGGACTACTGTGATTGACCTTTTCATCAACAACATCCTTGAGAATTTCTCGGTTCATTCCTTGTTGGTTAGGATTCTTGACGCAATACATATCTTTTATGCATTTTCCTTCATCATTCCACCATGCAGGTCTTATCTACATGGTTGCCTTTGCTCATTATATGCAAATAACAACTAGCTTGTTGATAGAAAAAGAACTTATGGTTTGAACACAATTTCACTTTCATTTGGTTTGAACATTATATGCAAATAACAACTAGCTTGTTGATAGAAAAACATAACATAAGCTTTCATTTGAAATCTCTTTACGAACATTCATGTATGAAATATCAATATAAATTAGTACAAGATTAAAAGAAAGCTTTTAAAATTTGTAAACATGTTAGAAAATCACTCACAGCACTAATTTCTCCTTCTTTTTTCAAAAGTCTTCTCTGACCTTCTGCTTACTTATCAACCTCTAGCTTTTCCTTTGTAAAATCTCAGAATCATCCCCTTTTCCTTTTTATCTTCTTCTCTTATTTATATCAATCATATGTTGGATTAGTCATTCTTAAAACTTCTATAATTTTTCCAACTCCTGCTTAATTAAATTTTGAGTGTTTTCATGCCATGACACCAGGAAACCACCCCACTAATTTAGTAATTACAATGCTTTAACTAATATAAACCTGAGGACTTCTTCAACCTTCCTACACGATCACTTAGATTCCTACGTGATCGTTTGACCTTTTACACAAAAGTTTAACCTTTTACATAATTGTCAACCTTCTTGTACGATCGTTCAGTCTCTTATTGCTTGTATGAAATTTGGACTTAGGATTGTGAATTGTTCTGTATGTCGATATCTAGATCTACGTGCTGAGTCATTGATCATGATCATTGCGTGCATAATGCTTACTATGTATCTCATCCTCACATAAATACTAGGTCCTCGTTGAGTATAAGTTTTCCTATTGCTTGCCTAAGTATAAGTGAAAAAATAGGTTTCTTGGGTAATCCACGGTTAATCATAGAGAAATTATATCAAAGCTTAGTTCTAGAGTTCACTCTTAATTTGGGTGATATACCTTTACTATTATACAATATAATGAAGTGTAAGTTTAAACTATATCTATTATCTACACTAGAGAATCTGTAAAAGGGGGATTAGAATGGAGGTAAGATTGATATGCAAACTAATTTGTATATAAGAAAGGGTGAAGGAAAGTCTTTGCGCTATTAGGTGAATAAGCAATGCGACATCCTTGATGGGACACAACTCAGTTAACTAGTAAAAAATTGAGTCAAGCATTTCTCAATGTCTTAAACACCACACTTGCTTGCCTCTCTAGATGCAAATGATAAAGCTTGATTAAGCGAGATACATCTAGAAGAGTTTACTTACAACACTTATTGTTCTTCTGTTTTAAGGGTGTCAACCTCGCGGCCTCAAGTACCTACACTTATTCTCCTTTCGAAAAACAAGTGATGGAAGTCATCTCGCCAAGGTAGAGTTTGTCTTCAATCTCCTCCTCATGCCCGTTTAACATATCCTTGCTACTTGCCCTCCCGCGTAGTTGGCAATATACACTGGCCAAGTGATGATTATAGCTCAACTAATGCAAATAAGCTTAAAATCTAAACTCCTTATCAATAACTTATCACAGACTTAGACTACTGACAGAGGAAAACAATACAGAAATGTTGGATTGAAAAGGTATAAACATGCAATGTAATAAAGAATATAAGTATTTGGCCACTGTACAATATGAACATATACATTTAGCCCATTCAGGCTCTTTTGGTTGATCCATAATTTAGATATCTGACTTCTCTCGAACCCGACCTCTTTACTTGGTAGGGAAGGAGCCCTTTTATAGGCAACTTTCAACGAAAAACTTCAATTCTTCTATCTTGACACACTTATTACACGTTTCGATCTTATTATTCTATCTAAAAGGCTATAATAACTTGTATTTCTACAAGTTATCACTTATACAATTATTCTTTCTATTTTACACAATCGTTTAACCCTTTATACGATTGTCTAGTTTGTTTTACACGATCATTTATGTTCTTATACAATTTTTTAATCGAATTACCTTTTATTCAGGAATGGGTCTCACAGTATATATATAATTTATTTAGAAAAGATTGTAATTAAGGAAGAGATAGAAAATTAAATATATATTTGTATATATTTAATTAGATGAAAAAAGTTTTATTTTAGGGATATAAATATATATATATATATATATATATATATTTATATATATATATATTGGAAAAGCAAAAAGTGGTTAGGGTTTGTAGGTTACTTAATGGCCTCATAAGGTCTGCTTTGACTTAGAAAAAGAATAGAAAAGGAAAAAACTTCATCTTCTTCCTCTTTTCTTCTTCATCAAGTCACATATTTTTTTGTCCCACCAGCCACCATCTGTCATCTTCGTCGTTGCTGAGGACCATCACTTTCGATCGCCATTGTCAATCATCGAAGCTTTAAAGAGGTATGAGCTTTTTTAAGCTATGGTGGTTTTCCTGATTATTAAAGGGTTAATTGGAACTAGTTTGGGGAATTAAATTGTGGACATCTAACAAGTGGGTGATTGAAATTCCAAAGTCAATTTAGTAAATAAATTGGAGAATTAAAGTTTGATTTTAATAAATATTTTAATGGATAAAATATATTAATTAAATTCTTCATGCTTAGGGTTGATTTGTGAAGTAAATTTCAAGCCAATAATTAGATTGTAATTTGAGGTAAGGGGTTTACTACCGGACTCCTTCGACATGACTAAGTTAAATTGCATTAACAACATGATGGAATTAATTGTCATTTATTTTGAAACACTCATGAAGCTTGATGATTATGTAAATAGAATGAGATTAGTGAATAAACTTTTCATGATACGTTTACGACTGAACTGAGTTGAGATTAACTGAACTAGAATGTTTTTGGATTGATGGTAATTGTTGAATAAGAACTTTTGAGACCAATCATAAATTGCCACATCATTTATTAAATTAATGATGAAAAGTGCAAATAATTAAATTTGGGACTAATTAAAATTGACATGTGTCCTAGATTAAAAATTGAAAACACAAATTGGCCAATTCTGATAATGCCACATGTTTTCATGCTAACCGTTGGATCAAGTTAATTATTTTGGTTCAATTAAATATTATTTACGTAGGCTAGGTTTAATTAAGCCCAAAAACTAAATAACCCAAATCCATGTGGTTAAGCCCATGGGTTTGGTCCATGGACCAACCATACTCAAGCCCATAAAGCCCACCAGAGAACTCTATAAATAGAGGAGTTATCCTCATTTATAAGGGGTGAAAATTTTTTTACTCTAGAAGGTCTAGAGAGAATTCTTCCAAGAGCTAGAAGACTCCCTAATTCCTGAAGTTGACCATCCTTAAAGATTGAAGCTCCTTTGAAGATACAAACTTTCTTCCAAGATTCCAACTTCCCTCGAAGATTGAAGCTCCTTTGAAGATACAAGCTTTCTTCCAAGACTCCAACTTCAAGAACATCACGTGCTCCATTTTCTCAAATCAAGCATAAGCATTTAATCGAGAGAGAATCAGAGGATCAAATTCTAGAGGTCGAACTACATCGCATCAAATCAACAAAAATACAACATCAATACTAGTTCAACTCCACAAATTAAATTTCTCCAGAAATCTCGTGAAAACAGTAGTCGTTAACTTTGGCTATTAGGCTAGTATACCTTGTATGTTCGGTGTCCTATGGGATCACCACTTGCAAATTGTTGATTATATTGATTGTTGTAAGTTGTTATAACATATTGTTGATGCATTTAAAATGTTGATTATTGTTACATATGATTGTTGATACTTTCATATATTATTGACGCATTTGAAATGTTACTTGAAATATTTACTGATTCATGTATGATACACTCGAGTATTTAAAATATTTATATGTTTATTTTTGTTGATAGATAACTTAACTTGTCGATGTATTAAAATACACATATTATAATTTTTAGGGCTTCTTTCAAATTTATCATAATAGGTTTAATAAATTAGGCCTATAGCACACAACTTTTGATTTCATAGAAATATTAAAACCAAAACCCAACCTCGATTTGAAAATGAAAGATTACAAACTTTCCCTCACATTATGCTTTACTGATACACTTGATTAGTTTGATACACTTAAATGCTTCACTTATAAGTTTGATGCACTACTAATAAACTTGTTGTTCTTCACTAGTGCAAACAAATTTGATAAACGTGATATGATCGATTACACTTGTTGTACTACAACTACACTTAGTATTCTTCACTGATACACTCGATTGATTAAATACACTTAATATACTTGAAGTCTCGCTGATACAACTATTGATATAAATTGTAAACTTGATTGATATACTTGATAATGATTCACTTTACTAACATGCTGATATACTTTATTAATATATTGTTGATGTCACGTCCCATCCTATACGCATCCTTAAACTTGCAATAAGACATAAGACGCACGACTTGAATAGCTTTGGCACCTCAAGTGAATTGCCAGAACGCTCACGTATGTCCTACACTTATACTTGAATTTTTTAACATCCAACGAAAAAAATTAATAAACTTCAAGTTTAACTGTTAAACAAAACATTTCTTATTTCTTGAATGAAGGATTATACAGTTACACTTTCCTTACTTTCTTAGTACAAGATTAGATCTTAAAATTGATTGTCTTGCCTAGCTCTCACAAAATTGAGATACAACTCTTTTTGTACAAGGCTTCTATTTAGCAAAATAAATTTTCTATTTACAAGAAATACAAAGTAAAATAACTTAGATCGCTTGCTTAGCTTCCACGTGTAGCAACTCATCTTATCTTTCCTTATTTGGCAAAAACGTCTGATCACCTGGGTAGAAAAAACTTTAAACGTAATCAAAGACTTATTGAGTGATAGTCTTGAAAACCTTTTTGAGTAAAAATTTCATGAAATCACTTGCACAACACGACTTCATATCGTCTTATTCATAAAACATTATCAGACATTAGTCTCTCATCGAGAACATGAATTATTCCCACGCATAGACTACTGTGATGTCCTTTTCATCAACAACATCCATTGGAGAATATTCTAGTTCATTTTTTGTTGCTTAGGCCGGAAAGCTCAACACTCTTATTTTACGTATTGGCTAGCTTCACTAGTGCTATTTTGTAAATAACTTTGAAAATATTTTTTACGCATAGAATATTCTGCATAATAACCATGCTTAAGCTTAATCTTACACATAAACTAAATAGTTACCAAATCAAGATTAGATGTTTCCATGCCTAGCTTCCTCTCGCGTTGAACTTTAGAACGCCCCTTCAGTTTGTGTTAAACACATATTTTCTTCAATGTGTCGCCTCATTTCAATACCAATTTCAAAATGCATGCTTCATTTCAAAATATCTTTTCTTAATACTTAGTCAAAATGAACAATCTATTCAGACACGAGTCCTATAGTTGATATACTTGATAATGATACACTGAGTTATATCGTTTATATACTTAATAATGCATTGGCTTATACAATTGATAGTCTTGGTACAAAATTTATTATAAACTATAACTAAAATGAATTGCAAAAATTTTGAAAAAATAAAAATCACGTAGTAAGTATATTAACCAGTTAATACATATAATATAAGTACATTACAACACTGATATTTATAAAATTGATATACAAAGTAAAACCAAAACAAAACCAATGTAAAAAATAAAAAAAAAATTAAAACTAGATTCAACTCCAAATTCACATCAAAGATAAAGCAGAAAACAATCAAAGATGAAGTTAAATTCTCAAATGGCCATTGTATATAAGATTACAATTAATATACCAATGATATCATAAAACCAAGATTAATACAATAGAAAAGAGAAAAATTTGTTGATGCCTGATAGCAATACATCCATTTCAAATTAAACCAGAAAAAAAAAAGAAGCAAAACTAAAAATAAAACTTAAAAAATCATTTAAATCGTTGAAAAATACAAAAAAAATCGAACTCTTACAACCACAAGGACGAAATTGAAATCAATAAAAATGAAGAACGAAATCTAAATAAAAAATCCATCTTCATATGAGTTTCGAACGACTTGACAAACAATTCACAAATGAAGATACCCTTATCGATTTCGAAAACCAATTGAAATATATTGATGAGGAAGAACTTAAAAGAAATGACGACTAGAGCTTAAAAAAAGTGGGAGAAAAATTACATTGAAGGGTAATTTGAGAACAATAACAGATTTAAAATAGAGAATTTTTTCAAAGATGAGAATTTTGTCACATTTGCAAATTGTAAAACTGCGTTATATTTGCTATATATTATTGTAAAAATACTAACCAAGACAATCTTTCTTAAAAAAGTGGGAGAAGAAATACATCATTGAAGGGTAGTTTGAGCATAATAACAAATATAACATGAAAAATAATTTAATAAATAAGAATATTGCTATCTTTGCAAAATTCTAAAAGCATGTGTCAATATATTCGACAAATAAAAGCTATTGGCTACAATTTCTCATAAATTAATGAACAAAAATTCATTCTACTAGTAGGTTTATATACCAAACACTGTAACTAACTTTTTACCCAAAACCCTAACCTATAAACCTTAATTTATTTCATTTATCGATGGAGTGTGTATTGTTATGCTATCTATCACTAATAAACAGTAAAATTATATTATTATATTATATTTGTTTAGTGTTTATTCATTTTAATTATTTTTTTTATTAAGTTAATATCTTTTATTTTCTAATAATTGAAAAACAAGTTAGTTAATAATGTTACCGTGATTATTATCACAAAATGTATGAAAACTCAAAAAGAGGAAAAGAAAACTAAAAGAAGGTGAAATAAATTTTATACAGAGAGGCTAAATTATAATTATTACCCATGAACTCTTCCTCTTGATAGTATATCATATCCTCAAATTTTCATGAACCTTAGAAAATTATTATTAGAATAAAATTCCTTTAGAATTTTAAATAAAAATCTGAACTTGAAATTATAGGGCGATAACTTAAAAAAAAGAAAAAGGATAATGCACAAATCAATTAAAAATATTTGTTAATGGAGAGAAACTATGATCAATAAAATTTTTGTCATGTAATCATAACAAAAATCATTTTTATTGAATTTTGAACTAATTGAAAAATTCTTACATCTCTAAATACAAATAAATTATAGAATAAAAAAAAATGTCTCATGTGTCTTTCTTTCTAGCCATCTGAACACAACGTTAGGATCATCAAATTCAACAAATGATCAAGCCTGAACCACGATTGAAAACTTTACCTAAAATTATAAACTGTACCAGGCTAAATAATTAAATGTCGTTCCAGTTGCAAAGTTCATTCCAATATAATGGTTCATTCCAATTTAATCTTTTCTTTGAGTCAAATTTTTCTTACCGTATAAGTTATGTTATTTTCAAAATTATCAGAATACTTTTTAAATAAACCAAAATTTCAGTTTTTTTTTTAATTGAAAAATTGTCAAAAATAACAAATTTGACAAAATATTTACAACATATAGAAAAATTTTCAGATTCTATCAATAATAGACATTAATAGACACTGATATGCTTCTATCAGTGACATTGATAGATAACGATAGAAGTCTATCAATTTATATCATTGATATAATTAAAAAAAATTCTACCATGGATAGATATTTTATTTTATTTTGCTATTTTTAAAATCGACTCTTTTTTAATTTAAGAAAAAAATAATAAGACACAGACAATTAAATGATGCAACCAACAAATTTAATCTTGTTCCCACTACCAGTAATTGTTATCTCTTTGCAGATGAGTGATGGTGTCGCCAATTACATAAAAGTTAAAGACAATGGAAAAAGAACCAAAAAGGGAAAAATCCCAACTTTGATCTTTAGTTTGTTTGACCACTGCCGCCGGTGCTCTTCTTTGGCGGAGGAGCACGGTTGGTTTTACTGTTGCGGTTTCTTTGATGTGGTTGAGAATGACGACGGTTAATCTGAGCGTCATCACCGGCATTCATACTGAGCTGTAGACGAGGAGCTTTGGCACTATCATTGTTGTTCTTTCGAAGACTTGAACTTGAAGACTCCATTTTTCTTTTCTTTCTGTAAATGACACTTTGATTATCTCTCTTGATCCTCTAAAATGAGTGTATGGCTTATGAATCACTTTCATTCAATAGCTTCTACTTTTATATTAAATGAGGTTTGTGTGAAATGACTGCTGTGCCCTTTTATTTTTTCAACAACTTATTTGTTGAATAAAGAAATCTGTGTGATTGACTTAGCTTATCGTTTGAATATAACTTTTTGAATAATTCTGTTCTACTTTTTCACTAGTTGAGTTTGTTGTATGAGTCCAAAATGCACTAATGTCGACCAAATCACATATTACACTCCATTCAACATTCAATCAAAAACATTTCTTATTCCTCCAAATTAATTCAGAGGATGGATATCGTTGGGAAAATTAAACGGAGAAAAAATATTGACATTATCAACTAAATTTTGCAAAGCTAATTAATTTTCAAATTAAAACTCTTTAATTTTAAATTTAGAGTTGTTTTCTAATATAACAAAATGAACCAAATTATTTTAAAATATAACAAAATATCAATGATAGATATTGTTACATACGAAGGCTACCATCGATGATAGATACGATAGACAGTAAATGTTTTCATGTTTGTAAATATTGTCAGTTTTCATTTACAACAATTTTCCTTAAATTTAAGTCTCATCGGAACAAGTAACGTTGTCACTATTTTAAAAGAGATTCATTAATTTTAGAAAGAAAAAAAAACAATATATATAAAACTCTCATGACCCAAGCTTATGTATATATCGATTTAAGTCAATATTTTTTTGTGGTGATTTTGAGCTCAAACTTTAATACCAGTAACTATTTTTTTAGAGTATCTCTTTCATAATTTCATTTTATTATAGATGAGTAATAACAATGTAGATGTCCATGTATATATGTCATGTGTCTTATTCTTACAAACACTTAGTGTCAAAATAATTAAGGCCACCTCCTTCATCCATATGTCAAATAACCATACACTCTTAGTGTGAAACTCAAAAACTTCTAAAATCAACTTCTAAGATTTAGCAAGGACAAGAGAAAATGAGATTTATAGGAAAAGAAGGTAAAATTCTCGGAATGACATTAAGGTTCTATGTTTAAGTCAAGATAGAAAAAATTAGAAATTTTGGCTAAGTGTCGTCGAAAGAAACATTGGACATTTAGAGGTTAGGTTGAGCAGCTAACAGAGAATTTATAACCTTTCAATGACACCCATTGAACGACAAAGGAAGGTGGGGAGCCTCCAAAAGTAAGAATTTTGGTGTAGATGCTAGGCAGCCAAAACATAAAGGATAAGAGGTTCGACAGTGTTGGACTTGCTAGGCGAAAAAAAGGATAAGAGGTTAGTAGACAAAGGATGCTAGACGAGAAGACATTAAGCGGATGCTTGGCAAAATGATTAAAGAGGTTAACAAGATTTGATTTTGTTAGGCATGTGCTAGGCGAGAAGGCACTATGAGGTTAGCAATTCATTGACACTAGGTGTTTGGGCTTGTCAACTAATATTGGGTGTCTTGGTTGGTCGGCCAAGTCTATGCGAGAAGGACCATATAGAGGTTAGTTAGGCGTTTTGGACAATTATGTGGCTAATTAAGGGCATTGGTTTAAAGCTAATTCAGGTGTCCTAATTAAATTACATGGATTTTTGCAGCCAAGGAGGAGGTGGATTAGAAGTAGGAGGTGTAATAAGGAGATTAAGAGGTGGATTAAGCAAAGTGAATGTGTCAATTCATTTTCATGCAAAGCTTCACTATAAATAGGCAACTTCACTCAATGAATTCTCACAATTCACTCGTGCCATTTCTCTCAAATCATTTTCAAAAGTTTCAAATTGTGTTTAATTTATTGAGGAGGGTTGTTGAGAAATTTATAGGAAAGAAAGTTGGCACTTTGATCAAGAGTAGGCAAGGAGGTTATTTTAAAAGAGAAACTGATCAAGATGCATTTCCAGAAGGCTTCAGAGCTCGTCTTTTGAAATTTGATTATGAAATTTTGTGGTAAGAAAGTTAAGACATTTTGGAGAAACTTTGTAGAAGAAAGTTTTATGAAAAGAGTTATGTATTTAAAGTTATGAATTTTCAAAGTCGGGTTATGTTTTTTGGAAGAAAAAGGAATTCTGGATAGTAGGTCAGTTTCATGCATGTTTAGGCAAGATAGGCATAATTTTATTTCATAGAGGTTATTTTGGACTTATTTTGAGGTTTACTGTAAGGTCATAGCACAATCGAGTGGGGTGGCATGACTTTGTGAAAAGAGGTTAGCGTGCATGCACAACACAGCGTGCATAAGGAACATGATGGGTGCATTGAGTAGGCATCGAGTGAAGGGATAAAAGCCCTATGGCAGTAGAAGATTTTACAGGACCATTGCCCAATTTAATTTAAAAATCCCAAAATACTAGTAGATTGACAAAAATTTAGAATCAAAATTCTAAATAAAAAACTAGGCATGTTTTTTATTTAAAAGATACAAAGAACTTACTTTTGTTGATGTTTGTGAATCTGCAAATCACCAAATTGGAACACTACTCGTCGAAGACCTTTCAATCATTTGGGATGAGCTTGGTTTGTAGGAACCAATTAGGATGGGAAACAATTTAGAGGTATTTGAGAGAAACTTTTTTTTTTCACAGCAAAGGCCTTAGCTTTTTTTTTCTGATAAATTCGTTAAAGAAAACTGTTTTCTTCTAGATATTTATAACTTTCTTTCTTTCTTAGTATAAGAAAAGGAGTAAGAGAGAATCATGAGATACTATTATCAAATCTACTAATTAATTAACAATTAAACAATTGTTTAATAATTAATTAAATTAATATTTCATTCAAATCTTATTTGAATGAATATCTCTCCAATATTTTATTGATTTATATTAATATAATTAAATAAATCATATTTAATTAATATTTTATTCAAATCTTATTTGAATGAATATCTCTGTAATTAATTAATAACTAAATTAAATATCTAATATTTAACTTAACTTAAATTTGAATCATATTCAATTATAAGTTTCTCTCATAACTAATAATTTTAATATGAATCCAATTTAAATTAAATTAATATTTGAACTCATTCAAATATTTTATCTCTCATAAATTAATTTTGAATCATATCCAAAATTAAATTTATATAATAAAGTTTGACAAACTTTATATTATAATGCATCACTATACATTAAACTAATTTTCAAAGTAAATTTGAATATTTCAAATTACAACCAATATAAATAAATCTCATTATCCTTTACGAGTAAGGAATGAGATTTAATGGACCTATAGATCGAAGCTACAATTTATGGTTTTACCCCTATGTTACCTCTAATCTTTAAATACCAATGCTTCTCTAATGAACAACCTGTTTATGGTCCTACTAATGAATAGAAACCCCTCTTGTGCCATAGAGAGGGTAGGACCCTTTGTTCATGACCTGGAGACACCATTTAAGGGAACACTCATCTACTTACCCTGAAGTAAGAAAGGAGTGAATTCTATTTTGTGTAATTATGTTCCCAGCTCTTCACTCCATCTTGTCCCCAAAATGATAAATTTATTGAGTCAGCGATCTGGTCACTCTCACCCGTACAAATCAAAGAAATATCTCTCGCAAACAGGAGTTCATAATACACTCAGAATTTAGACTAAGTTACCTAGGTCATCCTAGCGAGATAGAAACCTAACTAGTTAATGGAGTTACATCTAGTGGTTACTATTTCGTAGTCCGATCTTATGTAAACTCATTGCATAGGATACCCTCACTCACATGTCAACTAGTTAATAATGGTCAATGAATTATATTTACAATCTATAAGTTTTAGAACATAAAACCCAACAAACTCCCACTTGGACTAAAACTCTAGTCTCTATGGGATGTACATAATAAAGTAATCATTTGACATTGGAAATGGTAAAATGTACAAGTATATTACATAAAACGTATATATACAAATACAATAAACTACGACATCCTCATATTTATTACACATCTCCCACTTGCCCTAGATTACCTAATGTATATATCTTGTAGACTTAGATTTTTTAGAAGACCCTCGAACACTTTAGTCATGAAAGTCTTTATAAATCCATCAACAATATACCCCACTATTATCTCAATATAAAGTGATGGGCATGTTCATGTTTGGAACATGTTTCAAATCATGAGGAACTTCTTGAGCCAAATTGCTTCTTTTGTGCTGCACAAGTAGCGACGTATTCAGCCTCTATAGTAGAGTCTGTAATGTATCCTTGCTTGATGCTACGCCATACCACAACTTTCCTATTTAGAGTGAACACTGATCCCAACGTAGATTTCCTAAAATCCTTATCGGTTTAGAAATCAGAGTCAATGTATCTTGTAAGGATCAATGTTTAGCTCCATACACAAGCATGTAGTCTCTCGTTCTCCTAAGATACTTGAGAATAATTTTAACAGTCGTTTAGTGGTCTAACCCCGGGTTAGACTGATATCTACTGACTATTCCCACTACATAACAAATGTCTGGCCCAGTGCAGAGCAGCATACATTAAGCTGTCAATGACTGAGGCATAGGGAATACGTCTCATATCCTGAACTTCTTGAGGTGTCTTAGGACACTATTCCTTAGACAAGTGAACCCCGTGTCTGAAATATAATAAATCCTTCTTAGAGTTCTGCATCGAATATCAAACCAACATTTTGTTGATATAGATTACCTGAGACAGTGCTAGCGATTTGTTCTTACGACCTTATGATTTGGATCCCTAGAACATATTGTATGTCTTCCAAATCTTTCATTTGGAATTGAGCTGCTAGCTAAGTTTTAATGTTAGTTAGGTATCCTACATCATTTCCAATGAGAATGTTGTCGTCCACATAAACTACTAAGAAATCTACTTCACCTTTGTTGATTTTTTTTGTACACTCAAGGTTCATCAACGTTTTGGTCAAAACCATAAGATTTGATCACAGCATCAAATCTAATATTCCAAGATCTGATGCTTATTTCAATCCATAAATGGATTGATTTAGCTTGCAAACTTTTTGCTCCTGACCTTAGATTATGAATTCCTCGAGTTGAGACATAATGGTACTCTCTCAAGATTGCCATTCAGAAAAGCAATCTTGACATCCATTTGCCATATTTCATAATCATAAATAGTGGCTATGGACAAGAAAATCCTTATAGACTTTAATATACCAATAGGGGAAAAAGTTTTCTCATAGTCAATCCCTTCCCTTTGGGTAAACCCTTTTGCTACAAATCTAGCTTTGAAGGTCTGTATCTTTCCAACTGAATCTCTCTTTCTCTTATAGATCTATTTGCACCGTATAGGTTTTACCCCTTCAAGTAGATCTACAAGCTCCCACATTGAATTAAAGTACATAGACTACATTTAAAGGTCCATGTCTTTGACCTATTGGTCCTTGTCTACATAATTCTTGCCTATTTATAGGATAATAGATCCTCAACGCCATCATCTGGTATGACAACCTGAGTTTCAGTTAAACCTAAGTAATGGTTAGGTTATGATACAATTCTTCCACTGCGTTGAGACATTCTCAACGATTGAGAAGGATGAGACTGACCTGATGTGTTGATTTCATCAACTCCTGATGAGGGATCAACTTCATCAACAACCCTTGTTGATTCATTAGTAGCTTTACTTAATACTAATTTGCTTCATGATTTATGATCTCTCATGTGGTCTTCCTCCAAGAAAGTAGCATTTTTCGATACAAACACTCTATTTTCTTGTGGATCGAAGAATATATCACCTTTCGTTTCTTTAGGATAACTAACAAATTGCAATAACCTTGAATGTTTTTCCAACTTCTTGGGATATGTCACTAATATGTGAGCTGGACAACTCCAAATTTTGAAGTGACTTAAACTAGGTTTACGTCCTCTCTCTAACTTGAAAGGTGTTCAGAAACACACTTCGAAGGAACATTGTTCAAGATATGAACTTCAATCTCCACTGCATACCCCTAAAACGAGCTAGGCAATTGAGATTAGTTCATCATTGAACGAACCGTGTCTAACAAAGTTCTATTTCTCCATTCTGATACACCATTTTGTTAAGGTGTATCAGGTGCTGAGAGTTGGAATTGGATTTCATGTTCTATCATATTGTGTTGAATTCTCAAGTCCATGCACTCTCTACATCGATCGTATCGAAGTATTTTAATCTTTTTACTTAATAGATTTTCAACTTCAGCCTTATACTCCTTGAACTTTTCAAGAGCTTTTAGATTTATGTTCCATTAAGTATAAATAACGATATCTTGAATAATCATCTATAAAGAAGATGAAGTATTCAAAACCTTCTCTAGCTTTTACATTAATTGAACCACAGAGGTCTGAATGTATAAGTTTTAGAAGCTTCATAACTTTTTCCAGTAAAAGGTTTTTTTTTAGTCTTTTTTTTTAAGATTCACATTGAGATGATGAATCATCTTCTAACTCATTTAGAAGTTCATTCTTTATAAATCTTCCGATCTTATCAAGATTAATGTGACCTAATCTTAAATGCCGAAGAAAAGTATTGTTATTTGGAGAAATTATCTTTTATTTTGAGTATTAGCAGTTTTAAACATCTCTTGATTTTAAAAATATTTTTGCTTCATTAGGTCTTATTACATTCAAGTTGTTTTTAATCTTAGCCGAATAAGTATGTACACTATTCTTAGAAACGAATGCTTCATTTAAAGAAAGAAAAATAATCGAATACAATTGTTCAATAAGCAAAGAAATAAAAATAAGATTCCTCTTAATCTTAGGAACTATGTTCAAGTTCTCTAAAAACAAAAATCTATTTCTGAACGACAACTCAACATCTCCCACTGCATGAGCTGAAATGACATCTCCTGTTCGAACCTTGAGAGTCATCTCACCCACCTCAAGTTGCTTAAAGGAATTAGTTTCTTTTAAAGAAGAGCAAACATGGCTAGTGGCTCCTAAATCAAGTATCCAGGCATTTTGGTCATTTTTCACTAAACATGTTTCTAAGAAAAGTAAATCATATTTACCTTCTTTTTTATTCTTCTTAAACATCTCTTAGAGAGAATCCATGATCTAACGTATAGTGACCATGGTCTCGTGTTTCTTGCTTAGTTTGTCAGACATACTGGACAAGAGATAGACTCGAGCCTTGTCATTGGCCTTTGTCCAACGATTATATCCATCCCTTACATTCTGAGATGCATTTCGAGTAGGGAAAGGAGGACATTCCTCCATTAAGACGAAGCATAGATCATCATTAACCATAATCATATTTAGGTTTGAATTCTACATTGCATAATTCTCATCGGTTAATTTTTCGATTTTAAGCAGTTGAATAATTAAAGAAGACATGCTAAAACAATCAATTGACCGTATTAGTTATCTTTGTCTTAACCGATTAAAATAATCCAATCAATTCAGTAAAAACAAGAAATCAAAGAACTCTAATCAAACAAATGATTTAGTTTTTGCAACGATACTTCAGAAGTTAAGAGCAACCACTACTACAAAAACAGGCTCTCTTGACAGTTGTAGTTTTCCTTTCTTGACGTTTTTGAAAAAAAATGTCAAGAAAGATGTGATTTCAAATAAAAAACGTCAAGAATTTTTATGAAAGGCCAATTTTCAACTTTCTTGACGTTTACTAAACGTCAAGTAAGATATATTTTGCCTTGATGTTTTTTAAACATCATGAATTATCTTTTAATTTTTTGACATTCTTAAAACATCAAGAATATTTATGAATTCAACATTCTTGAAATTTTTTAAACATATAGTTTTCCTCGACGTAATAAAAACGTCAAGAAATTTCTAAAAAATTCTTGACATTTTTAAAACGTCAAGATAATTCTAAAAAATCCTTGACGTTTTTAAAAACGTCAAGAAATTTCTAATTCATTTTTGATGTTTTAAAAACGTCAAGAAATTTCTAAAAAAAGTATTCACAAAACGGCAGCGTTCTAGTTATAGCACTTCCCCTTTCCTAAAACCTAATCCACTACGCGACTTCATCCCTTCTCCACCCGAAATCTCAAGCATGCACCTGTGCATTCATCTGTGCATTCATTTGTGTTTATCTCTGAAAAAGACTTCCCTTCTCGTTCATTCGTCTATGTTCATCAGTATTCACCTTCATTCATCTGCGTTCACCATCCGTTTGCTTTGCATTCCCTTCACCTTTGTTCATCTGTGTCCGTCCATTCATTTGCATTCCCTTCGCCTTTGTTCTATGCTTGAAAATGTGTGAACACGTTCACCGTCCTTGTGTCACATTTCACTTCCACCAAATGTTCATTCGTCTCCATATCCTTTGTGGTTGCTCGTTCATTTTCTTCCCTTTGTAAAAGGTAATAATTTCCCTTTTTTCCTTTGTTATGCACAGTCTGATAATAACATAAAACACATACTGTTCAGAATTAGGGCTTGTTAATCCTTTGCTACCAATTTTACTGCGAGTTCCTCGGTAATAAGATAATATATAATTTTTTTGACTGTTTGATTACTATCTTAAATTTGTGCAATAGCTATTTGTGAATTTGTCACATGAGTTTAATGATTATGATACTCCTAATTTTAGAAAAGTGTATGTGAGGAGTCTCTGTTTTGTGTTTTATATACAGTTTTGATTAATAAATTTTTTTGAAAGAGGGTAGAGGAGATAATGTTACTGAGCAAAGACCAAAACCGTGAGGGATTTTGTGTTATAATTGATAGATGAGTAGTGAAAGAGATTTGGCCAAAGACTAGCTAGTTGGTAAATAAAGTTGAGTATCAAATATGTCATTTTGCATAAGATTGACATTGCTAGTTGATCTCTTTTCTCCCTTTAATCCAGAATATCTGTCTTTATGTGTCATATTGGTTATCATGCTCTGAAGCTGCTCATTTGTTATCCTTGTTTGATTTACAGGATGTTGTTAGCTAAAAAACCTATGTTCTAACTGATGAGTATATGATTTATGTTTCTACTGTGTTCTTTCCTTAAGCCTTAACTTGTTTTAGGGGAAAGATGGCGAAGGTCTAGTCCACTACCATTCCTAAGAATTTAATGATGTTGGGTTGACACAATTGTTGTTATTGGACACTGTTTATGATAATTGGTCATTATGGTTTTTAAGTGTGTTTTGATAACTTGTGTTAAAAAATAATTGCAAAAAGTCGGGGAATTTTGTTAAGGATTAGGTGTTTTTAAGTTTGTCCTTCCACTTCAATTCTCACTAGTGACAATAACTTTATTTCTCATTAGGTTTACAATGATGGATAAATCATGGATGCACAAGAGTAGATTGTCTAAAGATTATGAGTTGGGTGTGAAAAACTTCATCAAATTTGGATTTTCTAATACAACTAGCTCCTATATTCGTTGTCCTTGTTTGAAATGTGGGAATTGTGAAAAATATAGTAGAAAGGGTGTTAGAGATCACTTGTATGTTAATGATATTGACGAAAGTTATAAAATTTGGTTTTGGCATGGGGAAGAACTTCCTAACTCATCCTTCTATGAAGAATCTTCAAAGTTTGACATCCATATATGTGAAGATAATGATGTTGGAAGTGTAAAAAGAAATGATTGAAGTTGCTCATGAGGAGTATCCAAAAGACCCAAATGGATTTGAGAAGTTGCTTATTGATGCTGAAAAACCATTGTACGAAGGATGGAAAAAGTACACAAAGTTGTCTACTTTAGTCAAATTGTATAATTTAAAAATTAGGTGTGGATAGAGCGATACTAATTTTTTAGAACGACTTAAAACTTCGAAGGAAATTCTGCCTACTACCAATGAGCTTTCAAATTGATTGTATGAAGCAAAGAAAACATTAGGTGCATTAGGAATGGAATACGAAAAGATTCATACATGTCCGAATAATTATTCTCTCTATAGAAATGAATTTGCTAATGCAATTGAATGTCCTGAATGTGGTCAATCAAGGTGGAAAAATGTCAAGGATACAAATGAAAGGAGAAAGCAAATTGCCTCAAAAGTGATATGGTACTTTCCAATCATTCCACGATTTAAAAGGCTATTCAGAAGTATTGAATATGCTGAAAACTTGACTTGGCATTCTAGTGAAAGAATTAAGGATGGTAAGTTACGACATCCAGCAGACTCTCCAACATGGAAGTTTGTAGACTTTAAATGGCCAGACTTCGGTTCTGAACCTAAAATTCTTTGTTTAGCATTGTCAGTCGATGGGCTAAATCCTCATGGTGACATAAGTTCTAAATACAGTTGTTGGTCGGTAGTGATGGTTATTTACAATCTTCCACCATGGTTGTGTATGAAAAGAAAGCACATGATGCTATCAATGCAAATTTCAGGATCAAAACAACTGGGGGATGACATAGACATAAACTTAGCACCACTAATTGAAGATTTAAAACTTTTATGGAAAAGTGGTGTTGAATGTTAGGATGCTTATTGAGAAGAACTATTCAACTTAAGGTCAGTTTTGTTGTGGACAATCAATGATGTTCAACAAGTCGTCCATAAAATAGTAAGACTTTTTGTAGATTACACATATGAACTAACCATACATAAGCATTCTATAACTTAGATTGGTTTTGTTATCGTTTTAGGATGAGATTTCAATGAATACAAATTCATCATCCTAAAAAGGACACTCTTCTAATGATGTCTTAACTCAAGCATTAGGTACAAAAGAGCATGATGGTCGTGTTCGTGGGATCGATGGGTATGTTACTCCTACCACTTACTTTCATTGTGTAAAAAAGAAATCAAAACGCGAGGAGGAGATTATACTTGAGAATAAAGAACTTCGAAGGCGCGTAAGCGAATTAGAAGCACATATCCACTCAAACTTGTCTATGCCATTATCTGGACATGGTAGCTGTTCGAAGGCAAATATCTTAGAAGAGAGTGAGTCGATGAAAATAATCAAAGGGAAGAGTATGTTGATGGTTAAAATGAAAGGGAAAGAGGTGGAGGAGATTAATATAAATGGCGACAAAGTAGAGTTGGACATCTTTAAGGTATGTGATCCTCTAATAAACTCAAATGTTTAATTTTCATATCATATTGAAAGTAAATATTTTTCTTGAATTAGGAGAGAGCCTTAATAAAAATGCCTAGGGAAAAAGAGGTTGTCTGTGAGTCGACGTCAATTTTGCCAATAGCTTTGAAGTCCATTCTCAGATACGCTGAGAAGATAATGGAGAAAGATTCTAGTATCACTACCTGTTGGCATTTTTGGTATTAGTTGAAAGACTTCTATGCTCCGAGAGGACATCATTGACCTTTGTAACATGAATAAGGTCAAAACATTTACATTGGTGGCCTATATGACGTAAGTTAATTTCATTTGTTTGCATCTAAATTTATGTATCTCATTTATGAGTTTAAAATATTTTGTAGGTACTTGTATTCATCTGTTCTTGGTTTGAAGAAAAATGTACAGTACGTCTTTGTAGATCCGTCTCTCACCTCTGTCGAACACTCATAAGAATCTCGAGTTTGAAACTTATGCATTAGATTGATGGTCTAAAAAACTAACGAAATAGTTCCTACTCCTTTTAATCCTGGATAAGTCAAGTTATTTTATCAGTTGCATTGCAAAAAACTAGTACTAATATTTTGTATACTTAGGGGACATTGGGCATTGCTGGCCATAAATGCGTATGATGATACATTATTCTACTTTGACTCACTAAGGACAACATCAAAGTCAACTACAAGATACGTAACCGACACGTAAGTTAATCTTCTAGATCATTTTGTGTTGATTCTTATGCATGTACAATATTTAAAATTTTATTCAATCTTGTCTTGGCAAAACAAAGCAATAGCGATGTTTCAGTCACAAAAGAACATTAAAAAAAGCAGAAAACAAACTTTATGACGAACAATAAAGGCAAGTATAAACATTTAGAGTCATTATATTTTGTAGACTACTAGAAATTAGGATTACTTCGTTATTCTAATTTGTTCATTTTATATAGTATCCTCTACAAGTCGGGAGTACTGAGTGTGGATATTACGTCATGAAGTATATGAGAGAAATTATGACTAGGGGAAACATTGCCAATATCCGATGCGGTTTGTTATATATGAAACTATTTCTTTTGTGAGTTAATTGGTTTATTTGTATAGTGAGTTAATTTATTTAATTTATTTTACATGTTTATAGACTGATACACGAAGATCATACTCATAGGCAGAATTAGACGAGGTGCGGATTGAGTTAGCTGACTTTCTGGGTTGGTACTTATGATTGTGACCAATAATTGGTGATTCTGAAGTAGGAAATTTTTTGTTGTGCCGCTGCTTATAATTTGAAACTTTATGTATAGAAATTTTAGGTGATAATTCTTTGAATTGTTCATATGGAGGAGGGGAGGAGGGGGTTGATTGGTATACTCTTGATTAGATTTATTAGCAGGGGGGTTGATTGTTATACTTTTTATTTGATTTATTATAGTTAGTCGGTTTTGTGACTTTCTAAGTTGACTTGGATTCATGGCAATCGAATGGAATATTCATATCTATGTAAAGTCATGAAATATTCATATCTATATAAAGTCTTGGAATTGATTATACATATATATGGTGAATGGATTTATTTATATATGCTCGAGTTTTGAAACTATATTTGATGAATATCGTTGATCATATATATTTATAAAACTGTTGTTGGACAACTGTATAGGACTATTAGATCAGCACAATACATGAACAAAAATATAATTGAATTACATTTTTTTTAAAAAAAATTGAAACATGCTTGACGGTTTTAAAATGTCATAAACAAGTACACTCCTGACGATTTTAAAATATCATAAACAAGTGCATTCTTGACAGTTTTAAAATGTCATGAACATGTACATTCTTGATGGTTTAAAATGTCATAAACAAGTGCATTCTTGACAGGTTTAAAATGTCATAAACAAGTTCATTTTTGACGATTTTAAACTATCATGAAAATATGTATATTTGATGTTTGTAAAACGTCAACGTTTACATATCTTGACGTTTTTATCAACCATCAAGAACTTTGGCTTTCTTGACGCTGGCTTCAATGAAGTTTTTAAAATCATTAAGAATAGGGTCTCTTGACAGTTTAAAAACGTCAAGAGAGCGTGTTTTTGTAGTAGTGAACAGTCACCGAAAAGTGATCTACTACTCCTCTCCTAAATTGAGACAATCTCAGCTAATAACTAATACTAGAATAACTTATATTTCTATAGTTCTTAGCTACTGTTATTCAGTCAAAGATTCATTAACTAACTTAATTCATCCCGTAAGTGTGATCCTATCATTTTCAGATCTCAGAGGTACGCTTCAACAGGCTATCGAAAGGAAAGACAACTATTGAAGATTAACCTAAGAAACCCTATCCATTTTTGGAGTTTGCGTTGTTTCGATTTCTACAATCAGGCCCTCCAAAGAGATGGTCGCATTAAAACGACACGTAGACAGATCATAGAAATCTCATGGTGCAACCTAATGGAGAAGACTATAGGATACGTTGACACGCGTCCTTCTCCCACTTGCTATGAACATGTCCCCTATTCACCTTGTTATTGACCCATACAAACACTTAGAGAGGCCGCTCCTAGGGTGACACAAAGTTGAGTATAAATCTCACATGTGAACTCTTAGGAACGTGAGAGCTAATAATTTATATAACATATTTACCATTTTTCTCCTACTAAAATGTTCTATTAATTTAGGGTTTGTTGTACTTAGCTAAATTCTGGCTAAATGAATCTATCTAAGTCTATTCTTTTTATAACTCTCATAATTAAACTTTATTTTAAAGTTTCTACGTGCATTAAACTATTTAATTTACCTAGTGACATCTCATTCTTAATAGGAATAAGGTTAATTCAATGTTGGTTCTGGTTTAGTTTTCAGGTAGGAGGTGTTCTGTAAACTGTTAACTGAAGCACCCCAAGCCTTAGACATAACTTTATTGGTGGAGTTTCCTTAAAACCTTAAATCCTATTCACTCTTAAGGTTTCTAGGTGTATTAAACCATTTAATTTACCTAGTGGCATCTTATGCTAATAGGAATAAGATCAATGCAACACGGTTCGACTTAGTTCCCAGGTAGAAAGTGTTCTGTAAATCGTCAACTTAAGTACTTCCAGCCTTAAACAGCTTACCGATGGAGTTCCCTTATAACCTTAAATCCTATTTGTCCTTCTGAGTTTCATTAAACTAAAAAAAGATAATTCTAATCCTATTAGAATTAATGTGATCTTAGGTTTATTTAATTTTAAGTAATTTAAAATTAAATCAAATTAATCCTAAGATCCGATGTTTGCATGCAACTCTTTATTATAGGTTGACGGTTTCTAATTATCAAATTTTGGCTATTATAAAATTACTTAATTAGTCCATAACATGCATACAATGATTTAATTAATTAAAACATATTTTAATTAAAAATTAAACCATGCAACATGCTAAACATTACACTAATATAACAACTATATTAATCTATGGATGTAATATGCTCAATGCAAATTGATTTTCATCTTAATTAATATAACACTTATATTAAAAAAATTTAAATCAACCAAGCATACATAAGATATTAATTTAAATATAACAAATTATATTTAACTAAGTAATGTCGTGCGACATCCTTATCAAATTTCATATATTTAAAATATTAACATACTTTAAATAACTCGTGAAATTTAAAATCATGCATTAATACCATATATTATAACATTTACAATATATAAAAATGCATGAACATGTTTAACCTAAGGTGAGATTTATGTAAATGACATCCATAAAGCATTTAAATAGCAATTGAACCTGTAAAATTGGCCCCTAGGATATAATAAAGAGATAAATTACATTAATTTAGCTTTAAAATATCTTAAAAAAGCTTCAAAAGCTTCAAAATCGCTCTCAGAACCTTCAAAAAGCTTCAAAAACCTTGAATCGATCCAAAGAGGAAGAACCAGTCCAAAAAATAGCTGAATAAGCCAAAAAATTGAATAGGAGTTGCCACACGAAGGCTTCAAGCCGCTGAGCTGCCAAATCGTCGAGCCGTTGACGCATGTCAACTCAAATTATAGAACACATATAATTGCAAAACACATTCATAATGCAAAAATCGAACCTAAATCAATGCAAATTTTAAAATTTTCAATTAAAATTTGAGATGACTATGATACCAATTGAAGGGATAAAAGCCCTATGATAGCGAAAGATTTTACAGAACCATTACTCAATTTAATTTGGGAATCCCAAAATACCAGTACATTGGCAAAAATTTAGAATCAAAATTCTAAGTAAAAGCTAAGCACGCTTTTTATTTAAAAGATATAGAGAACTTACTTTAGTTGACGTGTATCAATCTGCAAACCACCGAATTGGAACACCATTCATCGAAGACCTTCCCATCGTCGGGGATGAGATTGGTTTGTGAGAACCAATTGGGATGGAAATTTTTTGAGATATTATAAATAAACACTTTTCTTTTTGCAGAGTAAAAACCTTGACTTTTTTTTTTTTTTGATAAATTTGTTAAAGAAAACTGTTTTCTTCTAGATATTTATAACTCTCTTCCCTTTTTGGAATAGGAAAAGAAGTAGGAGAGAATCATGAGATTCTATTATCAAATCTAGTAATTAATTAACAATTAACAACTAATCAATTACTTAATAATTTATTAAATCATATTTAATTAATATTTCATTCAAATCTTATTTGAATGAATATCTATACAATATCATATACATTTAATTAAATCAAATTTAATTAAATAAAACTAAACTATTAATTAATTCAATTAATTAATAGCTATATTAAATATCTTATATTTAACTTAAATTAAATTTGAATCATATTCAAATATAAGTTTCTCTCATAACCAATAATTTTAGTATGAATCCAATTCACATTAAATTAATATTTGAACTCATTCAAATATTTTATCTCTCATAAATTAATTTACTTTGGAAATTAGTTTAATGTAATTTATAATGTATCACTGATATGTGTATCTTATGCGTTTTGGCCTCATTATTTTGATAAAAGAGGCTATAATAATGAGTATTTATTGTGAGACCTACTTCTAATTGAAGTATAAGAAGAAAAATTTGGCTAAGTGTTTTGAAAATTGCGTTTTAGATAAGAGGAGACATTTTGAAATAAGACTTCACAATAAGAAGTTGGCGTTTGAAACAATCCGCTGCAGGGATTAAGTGATAAAATCTTATATGGTTAAGTATAAGTTTTGTGATTAAAAAGTTAGTTCGTGAGAAAGTTTAGGACCTATAAGTCTAAAACGTTCGCAAGAGAAAGAGTCTTTGGGAGAAAGCTGGGTAGTCCGCCAGAAGGGTTACACGTTAAGACCTTTGAAAGTTATATTAAGTGGTTGAAGTTATTCGCGGAATGGTTAGGTGAGAAGAAAGGTTTGGCGAGGAAGTGTCTAATCTAATTTGAGAGGGGTAAACGTATAATATTAAGAATTTAAGCATTTTTAAGATAAATTTAGGTTAAAGAGTTGTGCATGGTAAATTTTAGGGTTTAGGGTAAAGTTTTAAGCATGGTAAATTTTAGGGTTTAGGGTTTAGGGTTTAGGGTAAAGTTTAGGATTTAGAATTTAAGCATGATAAAGTTTTAAGTAAGAGCTGGTAATTGGACAAGGATTTGAGGATGACTAATTCAGATTAAAGAGCAATATAAATACTAGATTTGGGTGATTAAGTAAGGGGGATTTTTGGAAATTTTTGAAAGGTTGAAATGCTGCAATTTTGGTTTCGCAAGAAGGCTACCTGACAAAGAAGAAGAAGAAGAGATTTTCGGTTCTAAAGCTAAGTATTTGTGTGTATTTCTTTCAAAGTTATCTTTTCTCTTAAAGTATTTATATGATTTCAAACTTGTTTTTAAATGTTTTAAACATGATTATGATTGTTGCAATTTAAATGATTATAAAATGGTTTTTAAACTATCAGTTGCTTCTTTAAATGAGTAACTGTTATGTGCACATAAGGTTAAAGGCAACCATGTAGAAAAGGCCTACATGGTGAAGTGAAGCCGACCAATGTAGAAAAGGACTGAGAATTGTGTTGGCGGTCTGAGCAACAAGGACGAATCTGTATGTTCTTGGTTGCTGTTGATACAGTAGTCTAAACACGAGGTAAAAAGACCGAGCATAGTGTAACGACCCAACTTTTCGAACTAAACTGTGGTCATTACTTTAATAGAAAAGCACTTCTTTTAAACATGAGAGTTTATAAAATCCATTAAAGTCAAATAACATCAAAGAAATCTTTATTCGAGCCCTATTTCAAACAACCAAAATCTTAGAAGTACAGTTTGCAAAACAATAGTTCATGAACTCTGTTAAATCACAAAAATTTCTAAACAATCTCATGTCCTAAAGAAAACAACAAAACATAGGCGGAAGCATTTTGAACGACATTTCCTATGACAGTCATGCGTCCTTCTTGCCTCTCGTCGGTCTGCCTCCTTTGTTATCTTTGCCTGAAAAAGGTAAACATAAAAGGATGAGTACAAACATACTCAGTAAGAGACCCACTACTGACAGTCACTATCCGTTAGGGGAAAAATAAATTATTAGCATCCTAATGGAGTACCCTGCACAGTCACAGTCTTGTGATCCCGTAGGATACACATATCAGTGTAACGCCCCGAAGGACGCATAAGTCAGTCTAGTGTTCTGCAGAAACACATATCAGTCAAATAATCCCGCAGGATACAAAAAGGTGGTGATTCCGTAGGACACCTGCAAGGTAACTACGTAATAGGATAACTAATAATTTTTCCCCCCAGTCCATTCTTTCATCTTAACAGTCATTCACAATTCATTCTCCTAACCTCATCACATAAACTCTTTACTTAACCCCTAACATTCATCTTACTCTAGTTCAGCCCCAAAGCCAGTAAAAAACATATCGATACATCGGTCAATTAACTAAGTAACCCTAATGTTCCCCCTCAGTCAACAAGAGCACAACCACACCATCTCCTCAGTTAAAAAAAATGGCCAAAACAAAATATCATAAATTCAGTCAAAATAAGAATCCACCTTTTTAAGCCTACCCCCTATAAGAATAATCATCAAGTTTCAGTCATTCATCATTCATATGTGTATATATATACATATCCAGTCAGACACAACAATGACACTCAAGTACCAAGTCCACATCCGTCCATACATAGATATATATTTTCTCAGTCGAACACAACAAACAATAAACAATAAGTCAACATTCAAAGTGTATATCACAACCATCATCCTCTCTCAGTTCAGATATAACAACACAATCATCACATTCAAGGCTATAGGTGAGTCCAGTAGAAAGTCTCTTATCTTAAGGTCATGTAAGCTCCTTAACCGCACCAAAGTCTGAAAAAAACAACCTAAACATCAAGATAATTACTCAATAATTTATCCAACACATCAACCACTTGAAAATAAACCCAATGTGATTCTTCACAACTTACCCAACTTGAATGAAGCGAAACCTCCAATGACGCTTGCTTCGAACTTAGATATTCAAGTACCACCTTTCCAAAAACTACCTTAAAAATCAACATTACCCAATCAGTTTATCAAACTTAAAGCTTACGATATTTTAGATAAACACCTCATAACCCACAATTTCTCCTTACCAAAGAACTCACCATAAAACAGCGGTAGCGGCGATCGAACCCAAACGAAGAAATTTCGTGCAAGGCAGATCTAGCAAATTGCTTTGGAGAAAGGGGTCAGGTACAGTAACGATCGTTTAGGACGAGGATGGACGAGGGTACAGTAAAATGGATTGTGGCGGCACGGCAACAGGCTTCACGAACTGGGACGAACAAAGGCAGAGGTCACGACGGTTCGCATGAGGGGGAAAGTCGAGTAACGCAAATGAAGGTAAGGGGTCACGGTGGATCTTTAGATAGTGCGGCTACCTAAAGGCAACGGGCAAAAAAGAAGAGAGGGCATTGTCGTCGACCAGCAGCACTTGAACAGACAGCGTGGCAGTGGCTTGTGCTTCGTTGTTGGCCGATGGACTGGAACAGAAAGGAGGAAGGTGGTTCAGTGGCGGCGTGGTAGGAAAGAAGAAGAAGAAAAAGTTTGAGGTGGGGTGGTGCAGTCGCTCGAGGAAGAAAGGGAAGGGAAATTGAATTTCTTTTCCCTTTTTTTTAACTTAATAATTAATATAATAATAATAATAATTAAAAAATTATATTAATAACTATTATTATTTTTTTTATATCTTAAACTCTTATTCCACACTCTTTTCCAACAAATCCAAAATATAATAACACCCAAAAAACTTAAAATCCATAAATCAAGACAATTTGATATAGTTAAAAGCAAGATAAAAATATTACCTTGAAGTTCGGGGTGTTACACGTAGAGAAGATTCAGAATCCTTGGCAAAAGAAAGGGTTGTAACTAATGTGTGTTATGCGAGATGATGTTTTAAGTGAATTGTTTTGCAAAATGATATGTTATTAATAAAATGATTTGTGTAAAAATGTATGATTTGTCAAAATGATTTATGGAAAGGTATTGCGAAAAAGATTTCCTAAAACCTCACTACGTCTTTTAGACTTACGTTTTAAAATTTTATCTTCCAGGATTTATTGTTAAGGCTAAGTAGAGCGGAAGGGGAGTTTTCAAGGCAAGAAGCTGCTAGGCGTTTAAAGCTTTAGTTTAAGTTGTAAACTTTTAGTTAAGCGTTGCATTGTATTCTATTTATAAAAGGACTGTTGTTAGTGAAGTTAAATTTTGAGTTATGATTCAACGTCTAAAGCATGTTTTAATGTAATTGGCGTTTAAGTTGACTTCTATTTTTTATTTTCGCTTGGTAGTATAAAAAGGATTTAAGGTTGAGTTTAGCGATAAGACCAGTTACATAGTTTTAAGCTAAATCACATTCTATTCGCATTATTTCCTGCGTCTTGGTTGTTTTGCGGATTATACACGTTATCACCCTTACTGTGAGGTTAACAAATGACGTGCGACCCAACTCAGCAAGGTTGACATGCGGCAAGGCCCCAAGCCATGCGTGGGCTCCAAGCCCCATGCACCATCTCAATCAGCACTGAAGGGCCATTTTTTAGCTGTTTTGATATTTTTGAGAATTTTAAGGAAAGTTTTAAATATTTTCATGACCAGAGGATTAATTAAGGATCAAATGTGGATTTTTCAGATAAATGAGGCTGTAAGGGAATTTTTCGACCAAGGATCCATTCATGTACTGTGGGTAACACATTGATTTGAAAGCTACTAATTAAACATGTCGTTTCAACCTACACAAACAATAGTTTATGAAATGATTTATAAAGCATGATTTTCAAGTTATTGTTCAAAGATATGGTTTATGATAAATGTTTATTGAACTGATGTTTCAAGCGATACTATGTTTGAATGATTTACAAATGAATGCGAAGGAAATATTTCAATGTTTTCAATGCGTTATCTCCTAGCCAAAATATTCCATGAGACCTATTATATACATGTGGTTAACTCCATACTGATGATAGGGTTGACAAGCCTATAGTTCAGTGGTTAACGCCATCAGGAATGGTATATATTTATGCCTTAAAAGAGGAGAAGGACAATGAAAGTTGTTTCTTATCGATTGTTTCATCTTCAGACGAAGAGGTTTAATACTGTCTGTGGCTATAGATCATTGTCTTCCAAGAGCTATGCAAAGTTCAATGTTTCAAGTTTCATGTTAGGAAATGTCTGTTTATTGATAAATGATATTCAAGCTTCCATTTTATGTTAAACCACTACTACAAAAATAGGCTCTCTTGACGTTTTTAAACTATCAAGAATCACTATTCTTGACAGTTTTAAAACCGTCCTTGAAGCCAGTGTCAAGAAAGCCAAAGTTCTTGACGGTTGATAAAAACGTTAAAAATATTGAACGTTGACGTTTTATAAATGTCAAATATACAAATGTCCATGACAGTTAAAAACTGTCAAGAGTATAAGTGTTTATAACAGTTTAAAACCGTCAAAAGTATAAGTGTTTATAATAGTTTAAAACCGTCAAGAGTATAAGTGTTCATGACATTTAATAACCATCAAGAAATTGATTGTTTATGACATTGAAAAACTGTCAAGGATGCACTTGTTTATGACATTTAAAAACTGTCAAGCATATTTCAATATTTTTTACAAAAACTTGTAATTCAATAATATTTTTGTTCCTGTATCTTGCTCTCATACTCTTGATGATTTTTAAATGACTCATAATAAAAAAGACTAGTTGGTATATTAGAGTTGTTTTAAGTTTGGCATAATAGATGGTGAATGAGTCTTGCGATTGGGTTAAGGTTGATAGTTCTCGACAAATCTGGTATACTCGAGGTCTGTTCTTGTGTTGATATCTTTCTTGAAGGTCAATCCATATTTCGTACGCTAAATCAGAGAAATTTATGCTGGCAAAAATTTCTTTTGACAGCGAGTTTAATATCTAAGTCGTGACTACACTGTTACAGACGATCCATGGTTGAAGAAGTTCACTGCTTGGACGTGCGATAGTGTCATCGATGAAGCCAAGTTTGTTCTTCATGGTTAATCTGATTTTCATCGCTTAACTCCAAGAGGCATAATTCGTTTCAGTAAGGAGGTTGGATAAGAGAACGATGCTTGTGTTGTCTGAATGGTGTAGAAAATAGAGATTGGAATATTGCTCGATGGTGGAGAAATTCTCCATCTAGTTGGTGGATAAGGAGGAATTGGTGGGTTCTGTCATGAAGGATGTGGAGGATCGTAACTTTGAAGAGGAATTTGGTTGCTCTTGTACCATATTAAATCACCAATTCATCCAAAAGCTTAAGTTAGTGGTTGAAGGCAAATTTAATTATGTGTCTCTAACACTCCCCCTCACTTATGGGCTTGAAATATTTGAAAGACCCAACAAGTGGAAATCAATTTTAATTGGAAAGGAAACGACAATGCAGGGCTTGAACACAAGACCTCCTAGACCACCTGCTCTGATACCATATTAATGCTCTCAAGAGTAAGTTAATCTACTCAAGTTTTATTTATGAATGTCTTGGGCTATAAATAGCCAATGAGAATACACAAGCTCATGGGCTTTATTCATGTGCTTTTACAAATGGTTATAACTGCTACATATATAACAAAGTAACAAATGATTTAAGTGTAATTGTAATTGATGACCATTTTAGCAATAATAATTAAGAATATAGCAACATTTAAAAAAAATTGCAAATATAGCAAAACTATCGCTGATAGACTTGTATCGCTGATAGACATGATAGATCAATATTTGCAACATGGTCTATCGGTGATAGACTTCTATTATTAATAAAATTTGACAAATTTTGCTATATTTGTAAAATTTTTAAAATATTGCTATGTACTTAATTATTTTAAATCTAATTAGTAAATTTGCAACTAACCCATGATTTAACTAAAAGCATAACTAAACTTAATAGTTTCTTCTTGTTGTCTAATCTTGTATTACATAAACAACATCAAACTATCATGGACGCATGGAGGAACGACAATACTAAAATTATTGAATTTTATCACTCTAAAGAAAACAGTGTTTCATCATGATTGAAAATCATCAACAATACTAAAACAAGTCGTAACTTAGAATTAGAGGTTCTGAAGTAATCAAATACTTAGCTCTCCAACTTCTTGATGTGACAACATATGATTGAATTAGATTAACTTAACTACAAGGGCATCCCATGATTAAATATAAGAGTATATTTTTTTTGTGGTTATGAATACTTCCCACGAGAATGAGAATGAGAGAAACATAAGAATTAATAGCAGAAATTAAAGAAAGAACGTCTTTAAATCTCCGTTTGTAATTTCCATGAAAAGGATTATACAACATTCAGTTATTTCATACTATGAAGTAAAAGAACAATTCTCTTTTATCCCACTTTCTCCTACCTAATTTACCAAAATTACAAGATTCTATCCTTCAATGTACATAATGTTTTGAACACATTTCATGCTCCAACTCTGTATGGTATAGTTAGTGTAAGAGATTGAAGTTGTAGACCACAATTTTGAGTTCTCTTCAATCTCTTACACTAGATCTTTAGTATTTTTATGAGATTAGTTTAATCATGCCAACATAGAAGCATCACAACACATCTCTAGATGATTTAAAGTCTTGCCTTTTTCTCTCTGAGTGCCAAACATCTTTTCTGTGAACTCTATGAAAAAAAAAACTTTTGTTGTGGAGCTTAATGTTCGAGGTATTTATTCAGTTTAATGTTGTTGATCGTTTCCAATATTAATAATTGTTTGAAGAACCATTTTCATGACCTTGAAGATGTCATGATGTTGGAATTTATCTGATGTAGATCCATATATCTGCTATGATCAACGTTGTTGGTGGTGGGTTGTCATCTTTGTTTTTGTTTTTCCTATTATTAGGTTTGACACCAAATCTGCTGCTGACATTTCCAAATGTATTGCTTGCTCTTTTAAATCCAATATCCCCAAATAATTTTTCTTTGAATTGAAGAAAATTCTTATAATTAATGGAAAGTGTTTGTTTTGTTGTAGTTA
>JBBPDI010000015.1:9775981-9795295 GCA_037974545.1 Cucumis variabilis | reverse complement strand
AGCACGTGAGGAGATTACAAGAAAAGAAAAGCATCAAAGGTGAGTTTTTTCTTTTAACCCTATCTTTGTTATTTTAGAACTTTCTATGCATGTTAATCACTAAACTTGTTTAGTTACAATTAGATTAAAATTTTGATCCTAATTCCGTTGCGCATGTTTACTGTTTCCATCAAAACATTGTTAGACCTTTGGACATTTCCTCCTCTTCTAGTAAGCTTGAAGGGATGTTTTCTTCCTCCGCTACGTTGATAGTATGACACACAACGAATTTTGAAACTTTATCCAAATGATCACTACAAAATTGTTTTGGAAGGAAGTCTACCAAGGTTACTAGGAGTTGAGGTCGAGGGCAATCCTTGTCTTTCTTCTGCACGAGTTTAGGCTTTCAAGCCTTCTTATTATTATTTTTGTGTTTTTTCAAATGAAATGAGCAATGTGTTGCTTTAAGTTGATCTTTCCATCAAACTTTTGGAATTTTAGGGCTAGTACCCAAGAGGCATCCTCAAACAGTCGATTCTTTTAGTGTACAACTTATAGTACATAAAAGATGTCTGAGACAAATTCCATATTGAATTTTTATGGAGTTCGCGATTATATGTTGTAGCTGATAATCTGAAATGGAAACAACAGAATCTCATTGTTGTTATGGTTGGTTATCCAACACCACATTTTCCTTTATCATTAACTTTAACAACAAGAGTTTGACTCGACTCAACAGTTTCATGAGTCTGCATTTGCTTTCTCAAAGCTATGATTTTGTGGTCTCGTTTCTTGATAACTTTCATTAGAAGATTAATTTTTCTTTGCATCACCGCACGGCAGCCTTGATCGTTACATCAACCATCATGAAAAACATCACATAAGGTTGTGCTTTCCTCTTTAATCCACTAGAGGCAAAAGAAGAGTTAGAGTTATCATACGAAGAATTTTCTTTGATTAGAACCTTTGCTTTAAGAGATTCCATCAATTGTTCGAGAATTTTTTATGTGATGACAAAGCCTTGACTCTGTTCAAGGATGATTTCCTTCGAACGATTGTGGGTGACAGGTCTCTTGTAACATCGCTTGTAACAGAAGATTTGGATGCAACTTTCTTTTGGTGTCATTTGTTTGCTTGCAGATTTGGATGACAAGAGAGAGATGAGAAGTAAAGATGTCCCACTGGATGTGCTAATTTATTCGCACGAGGTTTCTTGAGAAACATGTTTCATGGAGTTGAACTTGTGTTTATGTTGTATTTGTGTTAATTTAATGCAATGTGATTCGATCTCTACACTTGATCGTCTGATTCTCTCTTGGTTGAATGCATTCGCTTAATTTAAGAAAGCGGAGCATGTGATGTTCTTAAAAGTTGGAATCTTGAAAGAAACTTGTATCTTCATAAGAACTTCAATCTTCGAGAGTAGTTAGCCTTAGAAGTTAGGGAGTTTACTTGTTGTTGGGAGAATCTCTAAGCCTACTAGAGTAAAATTTTATGAATCCCACAAATGAAGAGAACTCCTCTATTTATAAAGGTCTTTGATGGACTTTATTGGCTTAGGCTTGGTTAGTCCATGGATCATACCTCTAGGCTCAACCATATGAATTTGAGCCTTATTTAACATTTGGGCTAAATTAAACATATTTTTTGGACTTTATTAGCTTGGGCTTGGTTAGTCCATGGATCGGACCTCTAGGCTCAACCATCTGAGTTTGAGCCTTATTAACATTTGGGCTAAATTAAACATATTTATTTGGACTTTATTAGCTTGGGCTTGGTTAGTTCATGGATCAGACCTCTATGCTCAACCATTTGAATTTGCGCCTTATTTAACATTGGGCTAAATTAAGCATATTTTTTGGGCTTAATTGAACATTAGTCCAAGTTAAAAATGTTTAATTAGACCAAAATAATTAGCTTGATCCAACAATCATGATAAAAACACGTAGCATCATCAGGATTTGCTAACTTATGTCTTCAATTTCAATTTGGGACACATATAGACTTTTAATTAGTCTCAAATTCAATTATTTGTATCTTTGTCATTAATTTGCTAAATGATATCGCAATTTGTGATTGGTCCAAAATTTCTCATTCAACAATAATAATATCTTGAGTTCTAAAAAGTTAAATTCTTTGAAACAAACAATGATATTTAATGTTTATCTGAAATCTTAGGGTAATATCTATGAAACAAATGGGCCAAAAATGCTAAAAGGTGTAGGATTAGAAGTGCATGTTAATTACTTCTTAGTAAGCTTACTTTAACCAAAGAGTCAACTTGAATAAATCTTTTAAATAGTAGAAATTTATTAAATAAAAAATAATTAAAAAAGACTCATAATATATATTTAGGCAATAAAAAAAATCATTTTATCTAAACAAAATTAGTAACGTTCCTCGAGAGTGTATGATGTTGTTAGAGGTCTTTTAAAAAATATAAGTGGCAAAATATTTACATTGTAGAGAACAATTTCAAAAACGAAAAAACCCACAGGCTCACGATGCAAAATACCAAAAATGTCTCAATTAACATGCGATTAATCGACCACACAAGCGCGTGTAATTCTTTTTCTAAACGATCATGATACATGATCGTGTAAGTAGAATCAGCATCGGTCACACGAGGGCATGTCATTCTTCTTCTAAACAATCGTGAATCAAGATCGTTTAGATATTGGTACACGATCGCATATTAAGAGCTAAACTATTGTGTATACAATCTAAACAATCATGGTTCACGATCAAGTACCAAAATCTTGAACCAAAGATCGTTTAGATATTGGTACACGATCGCATATTAAAAGCTAAACGTTCGTATATTAAATCTAAACAATCTTGGTTCACAATCGTGTACCAAAATCTTCTATATTTGGTATAAGATCTTATATCAAGATCGTTTAGATTTTGTATACGATCGTATACCAAGAGTTCAACAATTATGTACCAAAAGCTAAATGATCTTGTACCAATATCTAAACGATTCTTTTAATACCGTGTACCAAGATTTCAATACGTGATTTTCTTTGCGAGAAGCTCACAAACTATCGTGGTGGAGTGGAGGAGAATTTAATCCCCAAAATTTCCACTCCCACTCACATTCTGTCTATGAGAGATTTCGCTTCAAGGCAGCTCTCGATCCCCTACAAAGTAAATAGATATCTCTAATAATAATAATAAAATTTTTATTTGTTCTTAATTGATTTCCTCCCAATAAAGTTGCATACCTGCTCGTTGAGTCGCACAACAATGCCCGCACAACTATGCCCTTATCGGAAGCAATGAGTTTAAGAAGATTCATTTTACTCTTCTTATCTGGCTTCTTTATGGATAGTTTTTGTATTATCTACCAAATAAAAAAAATTGAAAATATCAGTACACAATACACATAAATTTTTAACATAGAAAACAAAAATCGAAATCGTAACTGGGAGCCCTACCGATTGATTTACACGATTGTTATTGCGCAATTCAACAGCACGAGCAGTGAACTCTGCCAAATTGAGAAGTCAATATTGATTTTAATGTCTCCAAGTTCGGTAAAATCCTTCCATCTTGAAGCTGCAAATACCACACTTGACACTGCCTCCTTCAATTCATCTGGACACTCTCTTTATCATAAAATAAAAAATGTAAACAACTTTCTTTTTTACTACATTTTACGTTGAAATTGAATTTTGTAAAAGAGAAGGTTTATTATAAAATAATGATGATGATGATAATAATAATAATAATGCAAAAGGCAAACCTTTCACGTCCAAGGAGGTGGATCCTTTCCATTAAGAGATTGAGATATCCTTCAATCAAACCATAAGCATCCAAAAGATTTTGATGTTTAATCATTTGCTCGCACTGCGAATTAAACATCAGAAAAAAAAGCCAGAAGCTAAATTTGGAATTTCTAAGAATTAACCTCTCAAATTTTTTACATTTGGTAGCCTACTACATTAAAATATATATATATATATATATATACATTTAATTAATTTGAGTTATATTAAGCTGAAAAAAATATCCTAATTGTTAGTAAACGAACAAACAGTTAATGCCTCATCACAAAAATATTTTGAACTTTCAAAACTTTCCTTATACTTTTAATCATTGAATTTTAATTTTAAATATAATGCCAACCGTTAAAATAATTTTATTTTTTTGAAATTATTTGTTTAACTTGTACATTAAAATTTTCAAGAAATTCCATTCAAATGAAAAAATTACTAAAAACGTTTGTAAATATAGCACAATTTTAGAATATATCAATAATTTATACGGATAGACTATCAATATCTATCAATATCATTGATAAATACCGATATATACTATTAGAAATTTATCAATGTTTATAATATAAACTTTGCTACAATTTGTAATTATTTTTGTTTATTTTACTATATTGGAAAACAACTAATTTTTCATTGACTAATTATAGATTTCCTTCATCCAATATTTAATTTTTCATTTTTAAATGTAAGGTTTATATAAGACTATTTTTAAAAAATAGCAAAGTATTGAAACTATATATAAAATATGGCAAAATTCATCCCTCCTTATATTCTATTCAAATTTTTTAAAATATTTTCATTTTTAGTGTTATACATAATAACTTTTCTTTTATTATAATTGAAATAATTTAAAAAAGGATTTTAGAGTAATTTTGAAAATGAAAAATTTCTTTAAACTTTATAGAATGAACCCCAAGTTTAGGCCCCAGTTTTCAAACCAAATCCTCTTTAAGATTCTTCCAAGTCAATTCCCAGTTTGAATATATTAAATAAAGAAGTATTTTAATTCAATCACCTTTCTTCTTCTCTAAGATTCTCGATGAAAGAATTCTAATTCAACTTTTCTTCTTCCCTAAGGTTCTCACTAAAACTATATTAAACTATATTTTTTCATAAGTAAAAATAAAAAAGAGAAATCATTTGAAATGAAACAACCAACCAAAACTATTTATAAATAATATAACTTTTTATTGAAACATTTTCAAACATAACAAAATATATAGTAAAATTTTAAAATAATAAAAATTGATAGTCATCTATCATTATCTATTAATGATAGAAATTGATAGACATTTATTATTATCTTTTAATGTCATTGATAGAAACGTAACAGTGTGTATCAATATTTATTATCGATAGAATTTGAAATTTTGTTATATGATGTAAATATTTTATCAGATTTGTTATTTTTGACAATATTTCTTTTTTATTTATATTAATATAAACTTTCATAGGCATATAAAGATATATATTTATTAGTCTATCACATGAAAAAAAAGAAAATACAATTGTACAGTATTTGAAAATGTTCCAAAAAATATATATATAGTGTCAATTTCAATTTTATACTTTTCATCCTTTTGATTAATTTAAGAGACATTTTAAAAATGATAAAATAAATTAAAATATTTATGAGTGATAAAATTTATTATAAATTATAAATATTTGGTAAAATCTTTCATTTTAATAACACTCCTTAATTTAAACATAGAATTTGGTACAATGTATCAGTTTTAAGGCTGAACCTTCCCGAACAAAAAAAGAAAAAAAACTTGATAATTGATATAGAATTCAGGATTCAATTAATTGTACAACGAAACATCCAAAAGCAAAGGGGGGATGAGATGCTTACGCGAGTTAGAGCAAGTGTTTGAAGGTCGTCTTGAAGAAGAGAAACGACGTCGTTGAGATCTTCGGAGTATCTGCGACGACGATGGTCGGTCAGGGAACGGAGGCGAGTGAAAGAGGATTGGACAAACCGGAGGCACTGAAACTTCTTCCCACAACACGCTTCGTAATTTTTCTCATACTTTCTCTCTTGCTTCTAAATAAAACAACGATAATTCGATTTTTAAAACCCAAAATCTCAACGCTTTACAACAGAGAAGGAAGAAAAAGGAAAGCTCCTTAATTAATTCTTTACAAAGTCAGAAAAAGGAAGATCGAAGAGGATCGAGGTTGCACAACCAATGTTGTTGACTTTCTTTTAGGCAGTCTGTCCTTAATTCTTCCTTTTAAAACTTTAGTCTTAGGATTCTTTTATATTTTCCTCCATTAATTTTATATTTGTATTATTGTGGTTACAATTTTACCTTGTGAAAAAAGAAATAAGAAAAGTTTTAATTCTATTCTTCTTAGCAAAAAATAAAAATAATAAATAAATAAATAAAACTATTTACATAATATAGAAGAAAAAAAACGTAGATGAGCTATATTGAAAATTTATAGAAGAAAAAAAATTCAGATGAGCTATATTGAAATTTTTTTAATTTCTTTGCTATATTTAAAAATGTATCTTTTAAATATGGCATATAATACCACTTTTTAATTTTTTTACTATATTTAAAAATGTATCTTTTAAATATGTGCATATAATACCACCTTCATTAATTAGACATGATTTAATATTCGAAATTTATGCAAAATATAAATAAACGTAGGGTAAACTAACTTATCTCTCAAATTTTCTCCTCACAAGGTAGAACCAAATTAAGAATCGTTCATAAAATAAAAATTAATAAAGTAGGGAAAAAAATGAGAATAGCACTGAAAAATATATTCATCCACCCTGAACTCTGGACTACCCTGACAAATCACTCTACCCAAGCCAAACACGGATTATTTGAATTCAAATATTATATACTTGATAATTTAAAATAAATAATAAAAGAAATGGACATTTTTAAAAATAGCAAAATAAATTAAAATATTTACAAGCTATACCAAATTTTTTTATTCTATCACTGACAATAACTATAAGTGATAGAATTTGCTATGAGTTGTAAATATCTTGTAAAATCTACTATTTTTAAAAAATTTCATAAATGAAATCTAAACTCGATAAGAATACAGCATTGCCCTAAATTGAAATTACATGTCAAAATTAAAGAACTCTTTAATTTCATGCATGTCTTCTTATCTTCCTCTTCAAATAATTAATAGGGTAGGCAACAATCTCTTAGCACACTGACTTTTTCTTCTGGAGGAAAAAGGCTCATGGCACTATGTGCCTCACATCTCTTTCGCTGCAAATTTCCTCCATGCTTTATAAGAGTAGAGTGGCAAAGCTTGAATTTTAGGTAGAACACGAATTGTTAACATAAATACATTAAATCTATAAAATAGACTAATCCAATATCATTTATGCTAAATTATCAAGAAGCTAGGTACATAATAAATTCCACCATGAAAAATTGATTGTAGCTATAAAATAGCTATTGTCTTATTCAACCAAAATTCTGAATGCCCTTAGTGGAATCTTTCTCTTGATGAGATACAAGAAAGACTAAGTGCTTATCGTTTTGGTATATATATTGGGGACCATAGTCTTAAGTCTCTTTATATACTAGTTCAATTAGGGTTACCATTAAATCCTAATTAATCTAGAAATTGGCTTCTACTATTTAGTCCATACTCATTTAGTAGTCTTGGATCTTAATTAAATAGATCACGTAATAGACTCAATTTAATAAAATAGTTCAACGTGATAAATTATTAATTCACATACATAGTCCACACTTGAATTATACATATTATTTAAATATGTCTAACAATCTCCCACTTGAGCTATGTTTGTATTCCTGATATAAATAAATCACATAAACCTTAAACACGCATAAAAATATTATTTCAATAATAAAATTCGTCTTTAGTTTAATATGGTCCATCTCCAGCATCAACATGAAATCAAGGTGGCTTTTTGTCAGTAAAACTTCCTTGATCACCAATTCCACTAAATTCAATGACATAGATCAAGTATGGATGATAGCATAGAAACTACACACAAAGTGATCTAGATCATGCCTATTTTCAACTGAACCAAAATTCTTTAGTGATATCATTCTTAAAAAACTTTATCCTAAACTACATTTTCAAACCTGCATGCATGACAAATAAGTTCACATAATAAAACATAAACCATCAATTTTATTCTATATAGAAAATAAACAAATTAAGGTCGAAGAACATCCAAAATAATGAACTCCCACTAAACCATGGAATTCAAAAATTGACTAACACCAATATGACCAACATGCTCATGAAAAACTTTAGTGGTGAACTTTTAGTTAATGGATCTGTCACCATCGAGTTTGTCACTACAAGAATTTTTTGTAATTCCTACACTTTTTATCCCAACATATCATTTTACGTGGTCACAAACGTGTTTAACTCGAAAAAATTCAAATTCGTCAACAAAGTTAGAAATCATTTTATACCGACGCAAGATTTCTACATATGGTGACACAAGTAACATCGGCCTAAGTTTTAGAAAAGAAAAACCGATACATTTTTATACATATTTATACCGATGCACGATTTATACATATGACGACGCAAAAAACCTCGGAATAAGTTTTAAAAAAGAAAAACCAATACATTTTTATACATATTTATGCCAACGCACGATTTATACATATGACAACACAAAAAATGTTGGCATAGGATGAAAAACTCATATATTTTTTTACATATTTATGTTGACCCAAAATTTATAGATATGACGACAGAAAAAAATGTTGGCATAATTTTTAAAAACAAAGAAAAAGACCATACATTTTTATACATAATTATGTCGATGCAAAATTTATACATATGATGACTCAAAAAACATTGGCATAAATTTTAAAAACAAAAAACTGACACACTTTTTTACATATTTATGTCAATGTTTTTTACATCGACATAAGGTTTTTTTTAAAAAAACATAACTTTAATTAATTTCCCAAACATTTCCAATTCCCTCACCAACTTTTCCAATTTCAATTCCCCCACATCAGCACCTCCTCTTCCACGTGATTTTCCTCCTTTCTCCCATAACCACTGGCTCCTTCTCCCGCAGCCACGGTCGCTGCCCCTTTCTCCTCCTACAGTAGTCGCACACAGCCGCACCCCCTTTCTCCCACAACCACCATTGTCGCCCCTTTCTCCTCCCCTCCACCGCACACAATCATGTCCCTCTTTCTCCTACAACCACCGTTGTTGCCCCTTTCTCCTCCCACAATTGTCACACACATTCGCGTCCCCTTTCTCCCACAAATATCGTCGCTGCCCCTTTCTCTTCCCATGCCATCGCACACAGTAGTGCCTCCCTTTTGCTATGTATTTTTGTGGGACTTATGGTGGAGTATGTTGCACAATGCTGATAAGATCAACGCTTGTTGAGAGTTGATCTCGCTCAACCTAGCCTATTTCACTTGGTTGTAGTTTGTTTATTTGTATGTAAGTATGTTTGGTTTGTGGGTTTGTACAAGTCAATCCCACTCAACACTACTATAAAATTGGCCTTCTTTGATATGCAAAGCACATCAAAAAATGTTTACCTTGATGGTCTTTGCCCATCAAGTAGGGGACCATCAAGAAAACTTTTTTTCTAGATGGTCAACACATGTCATTAAAAACTCTTTCTCGATAGTATTGGCCATCAAGAAAGGGAACTTCGATGTTTTTTTGCCATCAATAGAAAAGTCCATCAAGTAAATCATTTTCTTGATGGTCAACACATATCATAAAAAACTCTTTCTTGATGGTATTTGTCATCAAGACAGGGAAATTCAATGTTTTTCTCCAACAAGAAAACTGAAAAAGCCCATCAAGAAAATTATTTTCTTGATGGCCAAAACATGCCATAAAAACCTTTTCTTGATGGTATTGACCATCAAGAAAGGAGACTTTGAAGTTTTTTGTCCATCAAGGAAATTGAAAAGCCCATCAAGAAAATTGTTTACTTGATGGCCAAAACATGTCATAAAAACCTATTCTTGATGGAATTGGCCAAGAAAGGGGACTTTGATGTCTTTTACCCATCAAGAAATTGGATCAATCCATCAAGATAACCTTTTCTGTTAATGTGTTTTTCCCATCAATATAGCCTCTCTATTAATTGATTTTGCCCATCAAGATAGCCCTTCTACTGACAGATTTTGTCCATCAATAAAAACTTGTTCTTGACATTTTGAACCCATCAACTATAACAGTTTTAGAAAAATAAAAAAAGATATGGATCATTACGACCCTCCCATAAATGTGACCTGTAATTGACCACAAATAATCTAAAAAACCTGAAAATACCAAAACCTCATAATATGCAAAATCCATTACATACAACTACAAACTAGTTCAAACAACTCTTACAAATTTGTGTCAATTACACAACCTGTAGAACTCCTCCACAACTCCAAAACTACAGAACTCACACAACTCCATAACTTCAGAACTCCAACAACTCGAAATTTCTAACTTCATAACTTATGCAGAATCCATTACATACATTTACAAACTAGTTCAAACAACTTCTGCAAATTCATGTCAACTACATAACCTGTAGAACTTCACAACAACTCCAAAACTACAAAACTCATACAACTCCAGAAGTCCAACAACTCGAAACTTCTAACTTTACAACTTCAAACAACTTATGAAAAATATCAACAATCACAAATATGAAATCCATATCATTAGACCATATAATTGAACACAAGTAACATATATTTCATAAAATTACTAAACATCATCAAATAAACTAATTAATTTTCATTAATCAATTGTAAACCAATGTTTCTACAAAAAACAGTAGTAGTGCAACCATGCCTACAACCTGACCTAGTTGGTCAACTCCACAGACTTAGTGATGACTCTTGATTTTAGACAACATAGGTTCATTGCCATAGGAAATAGTGTTGTTGCCTATGTTGGTATGGTGCTTTTAAGTTTAAATCACATGATGTGTCATTGATTTAGGTTCATTGCATGCAAAATGTTGTTCATGAATCTATTCATCATGCGAGTGAATATAATCACTGCATGCAAAATGCTCCCAATATTCTCCATCACTTATAAGTCCTCGTTGTACAAGTTTTTCTATAGCTTTCCCAAGGTGTAAGCTAAACAATAGGTTTTCTAGGGTGAACTAGGGTTGAACATAGGGAATTGATATTGTCGCCACGTGCCCGAGACGATGTGGAGCGGCCAACGTCCTCAAAAGAGTTAGGTTTAAAAGAAAATAGGAATCGCCACCAATCTTTTTTAAGGTGTCATTAGACACTAAAATAAAGTAAACAATTTTTAAGAAAATGGTCTACGAAAAAATAGAGTTGAGTTCGAAAGTCATTTGAGTGTGGGGAAGGTATTAGCACACCACAACACCCGTTTAGAAAAACGGTGGCCAAATTTCAAATCTTGAATTGAAAATATTTTTTAATTTATTTTAAAGCTAATGGCTTATTTTACCCCTCATTACTCCAATGTTTGAAGCAATGATCTCATAAAATATATGCAATAATATTCCATTAATTATACTATATATTGAAGGAAACTTCTCACCTTAAGAAAATGAGAAATTATTACAATTTCTCAAAATTTATCATAGGCTAGTCTTTGAATAAAGATTTTTAAAAAAAAAACATTGACTAAATCCATTTTTTTCTTGGGATCATATCTTGGACTTTCAAAGATGTGATTCCTCACCTCAAGAATTCTAGAAAATCAGACTTACAAATTTTTTAGATTTCGTAGTAGGATTTTGTTTAAGGAAAACCGTATAAGTTTTTTAGAAAAGACTGATTTAGAAAACCTTATGAAATCATAGGTTAATTTTGAAGATTTTGAAAAAACATAAAACATTTATAACATTAGAGACAAATTTGCTAAATGATTAAAAAAAAAAAATTATTTTAAAACATAAAAAATTTCAAATTTGAAAGGATTTTAAAACATTAAAAATTTTAAATACAAAGAGTTGCATTTAAGTGCATATAACAATAATTATTATGATAGTAATATGAATAAGTAAAAGAAAGGAAACATAACAACAATAAATAAAATAAGGAATGAAACAAAAAAAAAAGAATGAATAAAGAAAGAAAGAAAAATGGTAGATAATCATCATAATAATAACAACAACAACATGTATTTTCTTTTTCTGGTCTTTCTTTTTTTTGGGGTAGAAGATCTTTTTTAATGATTTTATATTGGTTTTTGTAATGAGTGCTAGGGAGCTTTCTTCTTCTTTAGATGTATGTAGACAATTTGGAATTCGGTTCTACAATTCTGTGCTTCATGTTTTTCACTGAGGAGAATAATTTGTTGCTTCTGTGTGATGGTTTCTTTGAAGGAAAAGTTAAGGTTTTGTGGAAGTATGTGGATGTAATGGTTTTCCCTGGGCTTTATTAGATGTTATATTATCCATGTTATTTTCTATATTATCCATCTATTATAAGATAGATGATATGATATATAGTAACTCTCAACCAATATGCCTTACCTCTTCTATATCTAGGGATTAGATACTTGATTCCTCTGCACTTGATACCATATTATTGTCAACATTTTAGCGTGAATCTACCGTATCTTATATTCTCTTGTGCTTGATTCTTGTGTTGTGTTCTTTTACCCTATCATACTAGTATATACATTTTTGTGTGAGTCTTTGATTCTTTCTATGATGTAAACTGTCTGGGAGCATAGTGTTTATTATTACTATGCCTAAATACTCAGGAGCTAGGTTCCAATATCACACATTGGATCACAGTTGCCAATTAATTCAATATTGTGCTATGATTGGTCTAATAATTATTACTAACTTGGATTGTGATAGGGGTGAGAATGCACCTCTAGAAAAGAATTGACATGGAACGTTCTGTCCTTAGCCACCACATCTGGAATTCTATTCGTGGAAGTGAGTTTGTTAGCGTTTTTATTTCAAGGAAATCATGTGGGCAGTGTAGAAGCACTTGCACAAACTTTCATTGTGTCATGAATTTTTGTTGGCCTGGACTTGGTTTTGAAGGTATATCTATGAAATTACTCCCTAGATGAGTCCTTTTCAGGTTGCCTTTAGTCTGGCTCTGGAGAACATTGTATTGAAAATAAAAAGTTCTATTTTTTACAAAAGAAAACAGAAAATAACAACATTGTGATATATAATTTCCTAGGATTCTTGAGGTGGGGATCACATGTTTGGGAGTTCAAGATTTAATCTTAATAAAAATTATTTTAATTAATATTTTAAAAAAAACATCTCTTTATTAGAAGACTATTTCTATTACGTATTTTGAGAAATTCTAGTAATTTCTCACTTTCTTGAGATGAAAAAAAAAATTCTTCAATGTAATCTAATTAATGAAACTTTCCACTTATTTGATGAAATCATTTCTTCAAATATTTGAGTAATGAGGATTAAAATAAGATATTAGTTTTAAAAGAAATTAAAAATATTTTTAAATCGAGATTTAAAATTTGGCCATCATTTTCTAAACGGGTGTTGTGGGGTGCTAACACTTCCCCATACATAAATGACTCTCGAACTTAACTCTAGTTTTCGCAAACCATATTTTCTTTTATTTATTTAAAATTGTTTACTTTATTATGATGTTCAATCATACCATAAAAAATATTAACGACGACTTCTTTTTTGTTTTAAAACTAAACCATTTTAAGGGCGTCGATCGTTCCACATCGTCTCGCACACGTGACAACAAATGAAGATCAAACATCAACTATACAATGCTATAATAATCATGGCCGTTCCAGGCATATCAAAATGGATCATCTTCCACTCATGAATAGGACCATAGTCCAAGCATACAAAAATGAGTAGTTTTTTTAATTATTTAATTTAAGATTAATATGAATAAACATAAATTATGAAATAATCCAAAAAAATTGGTCAACTAAGCCGCCTAACCCCAATTCATTTTAAAAATTTTAAGCACACTTTAATTTTACAAAAATTATAATAGGTGTCTATTATGTGTGTCCACTTATTAGGACAAAACTTAGAACTAATTCTATGGTTTAATTTTTTTATCATAGCATATATTTAATTTGTTTTAAAAATATTTTAATATATAATATGAGAGTAGACTCGGTTAGGAACCATCACAACGCTGGTTTAGCCAATCCGCATGCGCCACCTCCATGTCTCACCTTCGAAACTCATCGCACGCGACTTATTTCCGAATATTTTTTGACAAAGAGGCGCCCTTCTTACCGATCTCCGCATGCCACGTGTCAACATCCTATGATTCGGGCGTCCTCCCGGTCACAAGTTCAATGCTATATGCGTTGCTTTTTAGTTTTTTAGTAGAAACCCTGTGTCTGAAAATTGCAGTCCCCCTTTTCTTGGTCTTTTTCACCCATTTTACCGGTTTTCCTTCATTGTTTATCAGAAGTTACCCTTTCAATCTTCCTAAAAGCTTATAATATCTTTCTGTCACTCCCATTCATTCAATGAACTGTCCACCTCAAAATCTCTAAAAAAAAAAAAATCTCTCCCAAAATATCCTTCCAAAACTCTCTCAAATTCCATTCCGAATTCGTTCAAACTTCTTCTTCCATTTTCGTGAATAGATGGAGGGGTAGGTAAAGAGTAGTGGTTTTGGATTTCTTTAGAGGATTTTCATTATTTTGTAAGAATCTTGTATGATTGATTTATTTCTTTGATTAACTTTGATTCAAATTTGTATAAATTCTGTTGTACTTCACTTCTTTGTTAAAGTAGTGTTCTAAAATTTATTTCTAGCAAAGATTTGCTTATATGTAATGTATTGTTTTTGGAGAAATAAAGATCTGAATTGTGAAATTTATTTATAATTCTTGTTCTTAGCTTGTTTGAAGATTCTTGTTCTTAGCTTCGATTGAGAATGCCAAAATCACTTTAGATTATGTATAAATGCTATTCAAAGAAATATTTTCTTTTGGCCAATTTGATTTTCTTGAACTAAATTTGTCTTTAAATTTCAAAGTATGCAATATACTCTTGTTAGAGATTTGAAGTGAACGCTATTGAATAATGATTTTTTCCCTTTTAAGCATAATGATTGCTAATAATATATTAATATATTAGTTGACTGATAATGCCCATCAAGTTAGTTAAGTTTTCTTGATAGACGAGGCCCATCAAGAGATAAATTGTTTTTATTTGTGATGGCCATCATCGAAAAAAAATTAATATATTTGTTTTGGATTTCTTGATGGGTTTATAATTTTATTGATGAGTTCAGGGTTTCTTGATAAGCAAAGAAAAAAAATCATGGATAAAGTCCATCAAGAAAAACGATATCTTGATGGACATTGCCCATCAAGAAAAAAACTATTTTCCACAAAGCACAAAATTCGGACAATCGTTAACAGGCTCAGAAAACACATATCATCAATAATATTCTTTAATCTTTACTATTGTTTTCTAATTATTACTTTCTATTCATCAATAATACAATATTGTTTTTTTTAAAAGTTAACTGTTATAATTATATTTAGATAGAAATAAATGACTTTATCAAAATCAAATTACTTACTGTGCTCAACTGAATTTGAAAGTTTGTAATTTAGGATTTTTAAAATTTGTAAAAGTTGTAGAAGTTGGCCAACACGAGCTTAACTCAACTGGTATCTGTATGTACATGTGGACAAGAAGTTCAAATCCCCACCCGGCTTGCATTAAAAATTTGTGGAAGCTTTTTATAAATTTACATTTCAACCTTACAATTGTTAGCAATCAAGATCATGAATATGCGGGGAACTATAGGCAAAAATCATGTTTTGGCCTACTTGATGGGCAAAGACAATCAAGGTAGATATTTTTTTTACATGTTTTGCACATCAAAGAAGGCCAAATTTGTAGTAGCTAGTGAGTATTTTCTAATTTCTAATTTCTTAATTTATTATCTATTTTATATATTATTAAGGGTTGAGGGACATGCACTTATATAGATAGATGAATCTCCCACCAAGATATCATTTATCCATACAGGTTGTTACAGGTATCAACAATAATTTTACAGAGTGAAAAGACAAAGAGAGTGGCCGACAGGACAGGACCCTTGGCTAGAATTTATCTCTTTCGAATATTTCTTTTTGAAAAATAAAAGATTACAATAAGATTTGGGTGGGACAGAACCCCTACTTATCCTTATCTCTTTGTAATCTGAAAGATGCTAAGCAAAAGCTAAAATACTAACTAAAAAGCCATGATTACAAATAGATAAAAACTAAAAGTAAAACTGAAAAAATATGTCTGCAATTGTTCTCAAGTCTATTTTGGTAATTTCTTCCTAAAGATGATGATGATGTCACCCAGCTTCATCTGAATGCTCAGGATTGGTCTTACCATGTGTCGACTGTAGATTATTCAAGATAGAATACGTCTAAGGACTTACTCTCAGCTTCTCTACCATTAACTGCCCAAGCATCCTAATCCCCTTGAATCAGCTGGTCGCGTTAAGTCTTCCTAACCGGAATCAATCCTCGCTGACTGCCCTAGCCTGTGGTTGGTCATTCCACTTCCGTCGCTTTCCATCTCCATTGCCTCATCTTCAATCGGTGATTACCTTAATCGACTATTACACTTTGCATACTATATTTACAAAGACAAACACTACTCAAATTTGGCCTTTTTTACGTGCTTTTTTTATGTACAAAGCACGTAAAAAAATATCCACCTTGATGGTTTTTGCCCATCAAGTAGACAGACATCAAGAAAACTTGACCATAAAAAAACTCTTTGTCCCTAGTTTTCTTGGTGGTTAAAACATGTCATCAAAAATAATTTTGCCAAAGGAAACTTCAATATTTTTTGTCCGTCAAGAAAACTGAAAAGCCCATAAAAGAAAATCAGGGTGGGTATTTGAAACAGAGATCCCTTGTCCATAGGTACATACAAGTGCCAATTGAGCAAAGTTCATGTTGGCCAGTTTTTACAACTTCTACAAATTTTAAAAATCCTAAATTACAAACTTTCAATTCAACTCATTAAAGTTAAACACAATAACTAATTTAATTTTAATAAAGTCACGTATTTTAATCTAATTATAATTACAACAGTTAACTTTTAACAAAGTAATATTGTATTATTGATGAATAAAAAGTAATAATTGAAAAAAATAATAAAGATTTAATAATATTATTAATGAATATTGTGTTTTCAGTGTCCATTAACAAGGGTCTAAACTTCGTGCTTTGTGAAAAATACTTTTTTCTTGTTGGAAAATGTCTATCAAGTTATAATTTTTCTTGATACGCCTTGCCCACGATCTTATCTTAAACCCAAAATTATAAATTTTTTTCTTGATGGGCAATGCACATTTATTTTTCTTTATGGACCCTGCCCATAACCTTTTTTTGTTTTTTGGTCTTTGTCCATCAAGAAAATTCTAAACCTATTAAGAACCCAAAACAAATATATTAATTTTTTTATGATGGTCATTGCAAATCAACAAAAATCATCCCTTGATGGGTCTCGTCCATCAAGAAAATCTAACTAACTTGATGGACATTGTCAGTCAACTAATATATTATCCTTGATGTTTATTGTCTATCAAGAAATGGTTTTCTTGATATTTGTTGACCATCAACAAAACTAAGAAAACTTTACCCATCAAGAAAATAAAAATTCATACTTTTTTTTACGTACATGACCGTCAAGATAAACATTGTATCGAGAATTTTTTTTCTTGATGGTCTTTTGCCATGACCATCAAGAATTCAAAATTTGCGTGTGTCAAGAAAAACCAATTTTGTAATAGTAAAAATTTATTTATGTACTTTTTTTATTATTATTAAAAATAATACAAAAGTAAAAACCTATTTTTTATCCTGGTTGGGAATCCAAATAGGGGTCGGAAATATCAAAATTATAATATGGATCATTTTCAAAATCAATAACATTGAAGGATGAATTTGAAGAAATTCTGGTATCCTCAAGGTCATCTTCTTTGTTGTCGTTGGAAATGGTATGGAGGACTGTTTCTATGACCGCCTGGAGGTTAGCTTTAGATTTAGCTCCAAGGATAGAGGTTATGATTAAATTCTTTGAAAGAAGGAACTAATCTTCTTCTTCTCAAGAGAGATGGGCGTTGGTTTTAAACCGTTTCGCTATTTGATCTTCATTTAGATGAGAGTAATCATACTTATCCCACCATTTAACCCGCAAGGTCTTTCCTAAGATCTTAAACTTTGCTCTGGTTGGAAGCTGATGGCTCCAGTAGAAAATTCAGTGCATTTAAAAATAGAGAGAGAATCTGAACGACGGTAAAAGGGCAGACGAATTGATGCTAGTTGAGAATTGGTGGTAGACATGTTGGACCTCGACCAAGAAAATCTCCGGAGTTAGGCCGAAGTAGCTCTGCCATTTTTTTAACCAATTTGGAAAATTAGTTTTGTAAGATTTCTTACAAAACGTAATGAACCAGGAGCGGTTATGAGATTCGTGCCATAAATCTTTGTATCAAGCTTTCATGTAGTCTCGGTACGTGTATATGTTTGAGGGTTGGATGATTTGGAAAATTTCCTAGCCTTCTGGCCAGTGGGATGATGTTAGAACCCTAAAAATTTTGAGCTTGGAGTAGACAATCTTTTCTAGATTATTCCGATTTGGAATATGAGTAATTTTGACAGAAACAGTGTCTACCAAAATAAACTCATAATATTATCTCGTTTTCTTGATGTGTTCCGAAAAAGAAGTTGAACTCATGGGGGTAGACCTGGGAAAAATTTTCTTGGACGGAAGGTACGTTGAGTTCTGGCTCGATTATAACGTCTTCTAAAATTTTGGTTTGGTAGCTTGTGACCGGTGGTTGGGGCATAAAAACCGCGAGTTTAACTGTTCGGGCATAGGATTTGAGCCTCAAGGGGGGCCTAATCAAAGTTACAGCGCTTGTTAGGCGCAACAAGTTTATTGAGGGATTTGGGGTTGATCGAATTGTTAGATTTCTTTTCGAGGAACTTTGACGGCGCCTAGAGACAGTTTGAAAACTCAAATGCTTTCAATTATTTCCCCTCAAAATCTCATCATACTCGATAAATCCAACTTCAAAATTATTTGTTTTTCAAAATCTCACCAAAATTGATAAATCAATTGTTCTTGTTTCTAAATAAGAATTTGTTAAGCACTCATTTTTTTTAAATAGTTTGTGAAACCAGATTATTTTCATAATCTGTTGTCAGATACATAGATATACTAAATGATCCAATCATATTGACTTATTCAAAACCATATAGATTATAATACTAATATAAATTAAAACAATTAAAACAGTTTAGTTGATTGAATAATTTGGACTTCAAAATTTAAAAAAGAAAAAAAAAGTGGTCGTCAAATATTAATGTGAACATACCATTGTTTAACAAACAAAAATGTATTTATCATACAATATCAGAATTCCCAACCAACACAATTACACAATTTCCATCATAGTCCCACAAACCAAAACATATATTTTACATATGATGAAAGAATCCAAAAGCAAACCCAATTATGAACGCATATATATTGTTCTTGTTCAGTATCCTCGTACTCTTCTTGTTCTTACTGAAATTGGTTTCTTCTCCAGATTTAAAC
>JBBPDI010000015.1:9755902-9774182 GCA_037974545.1 Cucumis variabilis | reverse complement strand
TTAATTAAATATGATTTAATTAATTATTAACTAATTGATTAATTGTTAATTAATTAGTAGATTTGATAAAAAGAATCGCGTACTTCTCTTCTACTCCTTTTCCTATTCCAAGAAGGAAAGAGAGTTATAAATATATAGAAGAAAACAGTTTTCTTTGAACGAATTCATTAAGAAAAAAGTCAAGGTTTTTTTTCTCTCCACAAAAATAAAAGCAAATATTTTCTCCAAAAATCTCTATACCTTTTCCCATCCCAATTGGTTCCCATAAACCAATCTCATCTCAGAGGATAGGAAGGTCTCTGATGTGTGGTGTCCCAATTTGGAGATTAATTTGTAGATTCAGAGACGTCATCGAAAGTAAGTTTTCTAGATCTTTAAAAGCTTGCTTAGAATTTATTTAGAATGTTGATTCTAATTTTGCCAATGTACTGGTATTTTAAATATTCCCAATTAAATTGAGTAATGGTTCTTTAATTCTTCCGCTGCCATATGACTTTTATCCCTTCACTTATCCACCTTCCATCGAGAATGTCCACAAATTGGACATGTCTCTAAATCTTTATTCTCTTCGTAAACAAGCAACAATCATTTTCACTAGCATGAATCTTTTCATATCCTAAATCAAATACTTTTAAGAACTTCTTTACTTCATAAGTAGATTTTGGGATAACATTTTTAGGGGGTAGCATATCGTACAACAATTCTAAAAGGCTTGTGAAACTTTTATCGGTCCAATCATTAGTAGCCTTTATCTTATATAAAGATACCATAGTTTCCATTCTTGTATATTTTGTACAATGAGGATACAAAGAAGTGTTTGCATTTACGACCTTTTGATTAATATCACTATTTACTAATGGTTCATTAAGTTTTTCGTTGCTCATGAAAGAAGTACTACAAAAGGGTTGACCAAACATACACTCTACTGATACTTCTTCACCATGATGGTACCAAAACCTACAAGTAGGATCCACCTTTCATAACCAAATGTTCATATACAACATCAAAGGTTTGATGATTCATGTTCCTACATATCTTGCATGGACACGGAATTTTGTCTACTCCACCAACATGCTCTCTACGTATTTCACAAAGTTCCATGCTTCCTTAGATATTCATTTGTTTCTCAATTTTTGCAATTAATATAACTAACTATATGAATCTATTTTAGTTTCATAAAAATTTGACATTCTCTTACCTGTTCAAATGAACCCAATCTTTTTGAAACATTATATCTTCAAATTATTGCTACAAGAATGTGAAATGTAATTGAGAACCAACACTACCCAAAGTGAAATCGAGAATACTAGTATACGAAGGTAACATCAACAAAGTAATAATCACCATTAACATCAATAAAGTAATAATCGCCATCACCATTAAAAAAGCTAACATTACAATGACAAATAAGCAGACTCAAAAAAATAATTTCTTAGCTAATACTATGCAAATATTCACATTTATCCACAACTAAAAATCCATAAACTTTAAAAAATAATAATGTTTGAGAGATTGAGATCTTATCTTAACTAGGAGCTTAAAAAAGATAAAGAACTATTCGCCAAAAAATCTATAATTATGAAAAGTATATTTCAATATTAGTCATAAGTCCATACCATTTACAAAGCACTTTTTATGAATAAACTAGGATAAAAAATGACAATTATAACATATTATAAGAACTTACCATAGTTTAAGCAATGTGAAAGAGAGAAGAATCCAAGTACAATTCAAGCCTGAACAAGGAAAATTGGGACAATATGCTTAACTAGAAAAGGTATCAAATAGTAATATTTTCTCTTTAAAAAAACTCAATAAAGCATCTTAAGAACGAATCAAGAACAAGAGCATTGAAGATCAAACAGTTGGAAGAAATTGGAAACTAAAAGTAAAGGATGTAAAAATCCATTAAAAAACTAAAATTCTACATCTTTAGTTTAAACTAAATAAAAAATTCAATACACTGTATATAAAAATACACCAGAAAGGGAAACCTATACAAGATGTACTTATTATATCAAAGAGAGTTATACTGTCTTTTTTTTTTCCTTTCCTTTATCTTCATTTCTCTTTTCTTTTTCTATTATATAATATTAAATAATTTAAAAATCTGATTGGTTATAAATTTTGAAATGATACAAGGCTACCATTAATGTCCCCTTATACTAAAGTTCACAAAGAAAATTTGAAATGAATCAAACATAGTTTTCAATGAAATGTTCAAACAGAAAACATAAGCAATGAAAGACTGCAAGGAAAAAGAGGGAGAGGGTGTCTAAAAACAAGGTTTGGAGCCTAAGATTATGGATATTTTATTAACCCAAGAGCTTCTCATGTCCAATATTTCTGAAGTCTCCTATAATCTAGTTTAGAACCACTCTAAATGGAAAGCGCCTTCTGTTTGAATCTCAAAATAGAGCATAAAGCATAACCTACTACGTCGCATATACTTCTAAATAGATTGGTATGTATACAAGCAATCAATACAATCATTGAAGACCTACTTATGCTCCTTCCAAAATAAAAATGAATATGTACATAACGTACCACCAGATCAGAATATTAGAAGAACAAACACAAAGGAAGTAACACAGGAGCCAATCATAAGTAGAACTTTATATGAAAGCACTATATTTAAAAAAATGAACTTACCAATAATGTTCTTTTTTTAATAAAGTAAAAACAAGATTGACATTAAATAATGAAGATCCAAGATTAATTTCAATTACCTTCTTTGTATTGGAAGAAGGCAATGTGAATATGACAAAGCTATTACAAATTATCCTCACTGACGCCAAGTATTTGAACAATAGTTCATACCTTCTATGACACCACCAATTTGTTACATTCTAAGAAAAATCGAATAATTTGTCCCTTCAATCAGCATCCAATTTCTTTAACTTGAATCATATAGTCTGGATGTATAAATGAATTGGTTGAAGACAGTGATTAAGAATATATGCTTTTATAAATAATGGCAGGCCAATTAGAAAGGAGAAGAAGCAGAGAAAGTTGAGATCATAAGTACAAGTTAAGGAAGATTTTTCGTCATATGAAAATGCAAATCTAATGCCAAAGCTAACTGTCCAACTAAGCTATTAGGTTCATCAACCAGTGTTTGAATAAAGGTGTTGACTATTCTACGTTCTTTCTCGGTTGATCTCAAGCTAAACCATGTTAGAATTTTCAATCTAAATTCCTATTTAATGTAACCTTCACATTCTAGCCACCAAATACCAATAGGCTGGTTCTTTATAACCAATATAGAGGGTTTTCCACAAACATCAAACAACTAAAGAAAACTTCAACATCGACTGAAAGGTTTTCCACAAACATCAAACAACCAAAGACAAAATAACCTACTGATATATTCATCACAACTAACCTAAAGAGAGAGAATGAGAATTCGACATCAAACTCTCTCTCAAAAACTTTCTTGATTTTGAAAGTAAACATTGCCTCGCGCCTTTTCTCTCTCATTCTACACCTCACTCTTTGACTTTTATCTTATCAAAGATCAATGGAGGATGGAGAGAATGAGAAGAACATACAAGTATGGTTTATTAGGTTCAAAAGATTTGCTTACATGAACTCTTCAAAGTCTCCAAGCACGCTTTTATTCAACAAATTATTTAAGATGAAAATGATTCCGAAAAGCCAAAAAAATACATATGAGTTTTTCTTACACCACTTTTTCTACCGAGCTTCCTTTTTAAACTACAAGAATTAGACACAGTTATTTTGTTTCTTTTTTTAACAAAATAACTCACTGTCTAGTAAGTATAAGTTACAGTAGTTCAAAGTAATAAAAACAACTACTTTTTTGCTACTTTAACAAATGCAGAGGGCTTGAAGAGAGATTAATTTAACTTCACAGAATCATAACAGTCCATTATTCTATTTTGATGCAAACAAAGGTGGGTTATTACTTAGTAAAATGGGAGGGACAAAAAACGTTACGTTGGAGTAGGAAATATGGAAAGGACAAAATGACAGTAGGATGTTGGGCTTGAATATGGAGTAGGACAAAATGACAAGCGTTCCTTGATGTCAAATAAAAGCACTATTCAGACTTAGAAATAAAGTAGAAGTAGTTCCCATAGGAAAAGACAAAGAAAACATCAAACAACCACAAACATCAAACAACCACAAACATCAAACAACCACAAACACCAAACAACCACAAACATCTCACATTTTTCAGATGTTGGAATGAAATTTTTTGTGAGTCATACTTCAAATTTGAATAAATCATTTGTCTGCTATGTTACATATCTTAAGAAAAATGCACCCAACACTACCATAGAAAGAAAATGCATTAAAAAGAGGTAAAAGAAAAGAAGCAATCATTAGTCATCACCTCAACTAGTGAGGAAATAAAGTAAAATACACTAGAAACTCTGTTTTGGGTGCAAAATATTATAGTCTGGGTTATTATAGTCTGTGTTTGGGGAGCAGATTATTATAATCCAAATTACAATCGTCTGTAAAATAAATATTGGTTATCTTGAATCATACCAATTTCTTTTCCTACTATTTTTGTCATGCCTATATTTAGGTACATGAAATACCATTTTTGGAACACATAGTTCAAACTATACCTTCCACCAAACTAGTTTATTACTACCTAGGATGCACGCGTTATGGGAAGAGAGATAATTTTGAAAAGATAATTTAATATAAAAAAATAATAATTTAAGTAAACTTAAAAGAATAGAAGAATTAGAAAGTATATTTTAAAAAATATTATTATAATTAAACTAAGACCATATATGGAATGACTTTAAAAAAGATTTTTCAATAATTCATTTTTATATAAACCTTTTTTATAAAAACTTTTTTCAAATAAAAACATAAATGTGTTTGACAACTATTTTTTAACAGTATTTTCATATATAATTTTGTTTGATTTGTTCTATATGTCACGCACCACTCCAAATGTCACTTTATACAATCAGATGGAGGCGTACCGTCTAGACACTTAACGTGTATCACACTGTGTGATAAACGCTGAATATCTAGCAAGCGGAACAACTTCTTAAGTCAGTCTCAACTCAAAGCTCCAACTTTGAACTCAAGAAACTTTCTCAACACAACGTAGCGGAAAAACAAGCATCTTAACATAATTAGCTTACCTTTACTTAGTCCTTTAACTACCAAATAGTAAACACAGATCAATGCAGCGAAAAAAAACAACATCTTTATTACTTAGACTAATGTTTTACAATTACATTTTTCTTTCTTCCTTAGAACAAAGGTAAATCTTAGACTTTAACACTATACGTTCAAGGTGTTTAGAAGTATAATTACTTCCCTATTACAAGAAAATACAATATAAAAGAGCACAGCTTCCACACGTAACAACTCATCTTACTCTTCTTTACTTGGTCTCAACGCCTGAATACCTGGGGAAAGGGAAAAATTAACACATAAGTCAAATACTTAGTGAGTGAGATTTAAGAAAGACCTTTTTGGGGAATACAATACAATCACATAAATTCATTTTTAGTTCATAAACACAGGTTCACAATGGCTCATTTGATAAATCACAATGGCTTATTCCTTTCCACCAAGAACACAAACCATTCCCTACGCCAAGATTATTTGGATTCACTCTCACCAGCACCTTATGTTTAGACTGTTGTGATGTTCACTCTATCTGAGACCTTTCCTGATTTATTTCTCGTTGCACAAGTTGTCCACACGACGCCTTTACACATTATGTGCACACCACATAACAACTCACTTGATAGGAATAAGGATAATGGTTTACTCGCACACAATCATCACATAGAAATCAATAACTTTCTCTTTGCAAACAACAACATCAATATCAACATAACAATATATAGATAGATATATATGATGTGTTATGCATAACCACAGACTTAGAAAAAATACTTTCAAACACATTTTTTTAAGAAAATCATTTACAAAACACTTCTTTTACTTTTAAAGATCACTCACAAGATACTTCATTTTAGGGCACCTAGCTCACTTCCTTTTCTCGACTAGCTTCTTCAGCAAACAACTTAACTCTTAGCAATTCCTTGGCAACTTCTCTGAATAATCACACTTTCTTTGATCCTACTTATACTAATCCTTTGGTCCAGCTAATCACCACCAAAACCCTCTTTACCCGTTAGTTCCTATTTATTGTTGGGGTTGATGACCTAAATCTCGTGGTCTTTTAGTTTGTAATTCTATTATGCAAGCATTTTATTTATCTAATAAAATAAAGTGTTTTATTTTATTTGATATTTAGTTGCATTAACCCACAAAACCAATAAACTAACATCCAATGTTATCTTCTACCTAAACATGTATGTAGAGACATACAAGTAGATCATGTTTAAGTGATAACATAAATGGTGTTGGGATTTATGTCCTAAAACTCGTAAATTGTAAATATAATCCATTTACTGTTGTTAATAAAGTGTTATTATTGTAATAATTTTTATTGGTTATGTTATTAATGTCTTAATTACATTGACCATTGTTAATGTCTTAATTACATTGACCATTGTTAATGTCTTAATAACCCAAATCCAATAAACTAACATCCTAAACTGTTTGATGAGTCTTGAACAGTATGTAAAGACATACATGGATTAATGTTAAAGATCAACTTAAAAGGTCTATAGTATAGAGATAAATAATAATTAATTATTAACTAATTAATTAATGATTAATTAATTAGTAGATTTGAAATTTCTATTAATTTAATATTTTTTTAAATTAATAGAATCTCATGATTCTCTCCTACTTCTTTTCCTACCTAGAGAAGGAAAGAGAGTTATAAATATCTAGAAGCAAATAATTTTCTTTTAATGAATTAATCAAGAAAAAAAAAGCAATGTTTTTGCTCTCTACAAAGAGAAAATAGTTTCTCTCTAAACTTTTTTTCATTCTAATTGATTTCCACAAACCAATCTCATCTAGAGGATAGGAATGTCTATGACGGGTGATATCCCAATTAATTTGACGGGTGGTACTTTGTAGATTCAGCAACATAAACAAATAAGTTTTTCTTTCCCTAATCTATAATTAGAAAGCATGCTTAACCTTTAAGTCTTAATAAGAAAACTAGTTTCTTAATTAATTTTTTTTGCCAATGTACTAGTATTTTGGGATTTTCAAATTAATTTGAGGAATAGTTCTATAAAATCTCCCTCTGCCATAGGGCTTTTATCCATTCAATTGGTATCAGAGTCATCTCAAATTTTAATTGGAAATTTTAAAATTTTCATTGGTTTAGGTGGGATTTTTGCATTATGAATGTGGTTTGCAATTGAATGTGTTCTATAAAATTTGGCCATAGATTTACAACTTTTTTTGATATGATCATGTAAAGACCTCTGTATTTCTGGGTAATTTTAGTTGTAAATCTTGTAAATTAGAGTCCAATTTTGGATTCGTGGTATTTTTCTAAGAAAAATGGTACCAAATTTGCCTCAAACGGACCACCGGAAGGCCTCTAAATTGGTGTTTCTTTAAAATGGAACAGAAATCTAGAAAAAAAAAGAAATTCACACGCGTATGATGGTTGAAGAGAGGCGCTAACGTCATAATGACGTCTGCATGATGTCGGCATCAATGGGAGAGGCACGGCTGGTAGCTTTGCTCGACGTCTGGCGGCTTCGATTCAAATTTTGGGTTGGTTCATATGGGTTTTGGGTCGGTTTACTTTTTTTGGCTGGTGCTTCACTTTTTTGGGTCGGTTCTTCACTTTTTGGGCCGGTTCTTCTTTTTCTGAACCAATCCAAGGTTTTTGGGTTCATTTTTAAGGTTTTGAGAATGATTTTGAAGCTTTGGAAGCAATTTTAGGATTTTTTAAAGCTTAATTATTGTAATTTATTGATTCAATTGCTATTTAAATGCTTGATGGATATCATTTAGATAAATTCCACCTTAGGATAAGCATGTACCTGCATTTTTATATATTATAAATGTTATAATACAATTTTAATGCATGATATTGAATTTCATGAGTTATTTAAAGTATGTTGATATTTTAAATATATGAAATTGGATAAGCATGATGCATGACATTACTTGTTAAATATAATTTGTTATATTTAAATAAATGTTTTGCATGCTTGATTGATGTTCATGATTTTTTTTAGTATACGTGTTAAATTAATTAACATGAAAATCAATTTGCATCCAACATATTACGTCCATAAATTAATATAATTGTTATGTTAATGTAATGTTTAACATGTTGCATGGTTTATTATTTAATTAAATTTTTTTAATTAATTAAACCATAGTATGCAATTATAAAGAGTTATAAAATTTTTAGTATTAATTAAAATTAATCAAACCATAGTAATTAATTAAAAATTTTAGTATGCATATTATAAAAACTAATTAATTAATTTTATAATAGTTATAAAATTTTGATAATTAGAAACCGTTAACCTATAATAAAGAGTTGCATGCAAACATAAGATCTTAGGATTAATTTGATTTAATTTTTAAATTGTTTAAAATTAAATAGACCTAAGATCACATTAATTCTAATAGGATTAGAATTATATCTTATTTTAGTTTAATGAAACTAAGTAAGCAGATAAGATGTAAGGTTATAAGGGAACTTCACCAGTAAAGTTCTGTCTAAGACTGGAGGTACTTAAGTAGACGGTTTACAGAACACCTCCTACCTGGAAATTGAGCCATAACCGATGTTGAATTAATTTTATTCCTATTAGCATAAGATGCCACTAGGTAAATTAAATGGTTTGATACACCTAAAAACCTTAAGAGTGAATAGGATTTAAGGTTATAAGGGAACTCCACCGATAAAGTTCTATCTAAGGCTTAAGTTGACGGTCTACAAAACACCTCCTACTTGGGAACTGATCTGAAACTGGCATTGAATTAACCTTATTCCTATTAAGCAAGAGATGCCATTAGGTAAATTGAATAGTTTAATGCACCTAGAAACTTTAGAGTAAAGTTTTATTATAAGAGTTATAATAAGAATAGACTTAGATAGATTCATTTAGCTGGAATTTAGCTAAGTACAACAAACCCTAAATTATTGAAAGAAAAATGGTATATATGATCTATCAATTTTTAGGTCTCATGTCCCTAAGAGTTCACACTTGAGATTCATACTCGGTTTCAAATCGCCCTGGAAGCGGCCTCCCTTCGGAGAGTGTTTGTATGGATTAACAAGGTGAATAGGAGAAATGATCATAGTAAGTGGGAGAAGGATGTGTGTCAACATATCCTACGATTTCCTCTATTAGGTTGCACCGTGAGATTTTTATGATTCGCCTGCATGTCTTCCAAGAGTGACCATCCCTTCGGAGGGCATGATTGTAGAAGTCAGAACAATGCAAACTCCACAAATGGATAGGGTTTCTTAGGTTAATCTTCAACAATTATCTTTTCTTTCGATAGCTTGTTGAAGCGTACCTCTAGAATTTGAAAATGATAAGACCACACTGATGAGATGAATTAAGTTAGTTAATGAATCATTGACTGAACAACGAAAGCTAATAACTATAGGAATATGAGTTATTCTGGTATTAGTTATTAGCTGAGATTGTCCCAATTCAAGAGTGGAGTAGTTGTCACCCTTCGGTGGTTGTTGCTCTAAACTTCTAAAATATTGTAAAAACCAAAACATTTGTTTGATTAGGGTTCTTTGATTGCTGGTTTTTGTTAAATTGATTGGATTATTTTGTGTAATGGGTTAAGACAAAGATAACTAATACGGTCAATTGATTGTTTCAGCATGTCTTCTTTAATCATTCAGCTGCTTAGAAATGAAAAATTAATCGATGAAAATTATGCGATGTGAAAGTCAAATCTGAATATAATTCTGGTCAATGATGATCTACGTTTCGTCTTAATGGAGGAATGTCCTTCTTTTCCTATTCGAAATGCATCTCAGAATGTCAAGGATGCATATAAGTATTGGACAAAGGCTAATGACAAGGTTCACGTCTATCTCTTGTCTAGTATGTCTGACATACTAAGCAAGAAACACGAGACCATGGTTACTGCACGTCAGATCATGGACTCCCTCCAAGAGATATTTAAGAAAAATAAAAAAAGGTAAATATGATTTACTTGTCTTAGAAACATGTTTATGAAGGGATAAAAGTTCTATGGCAGTGGAAGATTTTAAAGAATCGTTACTCAATTTAATTTAGAAATCTCAAAATACCAGTACATTGACAAAATTAATTAAGAAACTAGTTTTCTTAATAAGACTCCAAGGCTAAGCATGCTTTCTAATTATAGATTAGAAAAAGAAAATTTTACTTGTTTATGTCTCTTAATCTACAAAGTAATTCTCCAAATTAGGACATCATCTGTCGCAGACCTTCCTGTCCTTTGAGATGAGATTGGTTTATGAAAATCAATTGAGATGAGAAAAGGTTTAGGGGCCGTTTGGGAGAAGGGTTGAGTTATGGAAGGGTTAGGGTTATGATAAAACTAGTTTTATGATAAAAGGTGTTTGGGAGAAAGTTTATGTGGGTAGGGTTATGATAATGTTATGATAAGATGTGTTTGGGGGAAGGGTTATTTGAATAATGTTGTGAAAGTTTTTTTTATTATTATAATTTTTTTTTATCAAATTCATATTATAAATCCAATACATAAAGTGCATACTTTTTATTTACCAAATCGTTCTACATTGTCTGAAGCAAATTGACTTAATTTCTATAACGATAACATCCATATTTCAACATTATTCGAGTAGTCGTTACGTTTTTTTATTACATTTCTTTTTTTTGTGTGTGTGTGTCACGCACCCTATAAAGCGAAGAAAGGTTATGTAAAAAGGGTTATTAGGTGATTATAATAAGATGTGTTTGAAAGAAGGGTTATGTAGGTAGTATTATGAAATTTATTCTTTTATACATTTTTTTGAATTCATATATTTTAAATCTAATACACAAATTTCATATATATTTTTAATTTACAAAATTATCCTATTTTTTTATAACAATTTTCAAAATTTTCTTTGAATGTGACTTCAATTTTCAATATTTTTTACATAATTGTTACGTGCAAATAAATTATTAATTTTTCTTTTAAATTCATATTCCAACTCCAATACACAAATTTTGTATATTTAATTTACCAAATTATCCTATTTTTCGTAAAAAAAAATTGTCTTAATTTCTTTAAATACAACGTAAAATTTTCAACATTTCTTTAAGTAATCGTTACAGTTGAATAAATTACTGTTTTTTCTTTTAAACATAAAATATTCTCAACTTTCTTTTTACTTAAACATTGTTTTTTCTTTTCCTCTCTTTTTAAAGAATAGGATTGTTGTTCCATGGGACAATAAAAATGATAAAAAAAACTATTATGAATTAATGAAAGATATAAAAATAAGGAATAAGAAAGAGAAAAAAGTACATTTTGGAAAAATATGAGCACAATTTGGTAAAAATTTTAGATTCAAAATTTAATTCAAATAAATCTTAAATCAAATCTCGCCATTAAATTGAATTTTTAAAGAAAATTCTTATACATTTAAAGTTTAAATAATTTTTTAAATATTTTTTATACAATTTTTAGGTTATTTAAGGATTTAAAAGTTTTTTAATTTAATATTAAACCGTCTGATTTGATTTTTTTATAAATTTAATAAAATTCGTTTTTTCAGAAATTCATTTAACTTAAATTTATCAAAAATAGTTTAAATATTGATAGATTAGTTTTAAAATAAAATATTTAAAAAGGTGAAAAACGAATAAAAAAAGAAAAACAAATAAAAGACATGAAATAATAAAATTTTAAAAAATATTAAATATGAGGACTATGTAAACTAATCACAATTAATAGTTAATTAAAATTAATTTCGTAAATAAAATAAATTTTAAAAAAAGCAATATTCTTTTTAAGATTATTACATTAATTAAAAATAAATGACATTTGAGAAATAAAAGAGTAAAATTTTAAAAACAAATGAAATATTAAAACTATGGAAAGTTGAAGAGGTAGGGTTATGGGGAGTTGAAGAGGGATTGAGAAGGAAGAGAGAGGGAAGAGGGATTATGATAAACCTAAAACAAGAGTTATGATAACCTTTCCCCCAAACAAGGGTTGGGTTACCATAACCCTAATCCCATAGTGATAACCCTTGGGCCAAATGGTCCTTTAGAGATATTTGAGAGAAACTATTTTCTTTTTACATAGCAAAAACATTGACTTCTTTTTCCTGATTTTTTCGTTAAAAAAACTCTTTTCTTTTAGATATTTATAACTCTATTTCCTTTTTGGAATAGGAAAATGAGTAGAAGAGAATCATGAGATTCTATTATCAAATCTACTAATTAATTAATAATTCATCAATTAGTTAATAATTAATTAAATCATATGCAAATATAATCCATTGACCGTTATTAATAATGTGTTATTATTGTAATAATTGTTATTGATTATATTATTAGTTTTGTCTTAATAACCCAAATCCAATAAACTAAAATCCTAAGCTATTTAATGAGTTTTGAACAATATGTAGAGACATACAGGGATCAATGTTTGAGATCAACTTAAAGAATTTATAGTATAAGGATAAGGCTGGGTACCTTATCTTGGTAATACTATGGATATGACTTACTTTGTATTTGATAGAAACACAATGATCCAATACGTTTGTGTAGTTGACATGCGTGTGAGGGTATCCTATGCAATGAGTTTGCATGAGACCGAACCACAAAATAGTAACCACTAGATGTAACTTCGTTAACTAGTTAGGTTTCTATTTCATTAGGATGACCTAGGTAACTTAGTCTTAATCCTAAGTGTGTTATGAACTTCTATTCACGAGGAATTATCCTTTGATTTGTACGGGTGAGAGTGGCCAGATCGCTGACTCAATAAGTTTATCATTTTCGAGATGAGACTGAGTGGAGAGTTGGGAACATAATTACACAAGATGAAATTCACTCCTTTCCTACTTCAGGGTAAGTAGATGAGTGTTTCCTTAAATGGTGTCTCCAGGACTTGAACAAAGTGTCCTACCCTCTCTATGGTACGAGAGGGATTTTTGTTTATTGGTAGGTCCAATAGGTTGTTCATTAGACGAGCATTGATATTTAAGGATTAGAGGTAATGGGTAAAACGGGAATTTGACTCAACTGGTGTTACGAACACTCGTGAATGACTAACTTACTGTTATTGCTGTATATCCGTGGACACAAAAATACATATACGTGAGAAGATTCAACTGTGAGTCTTTAGTAGAGTGTACACACAGTTAACGAATATTGATGGATGTGGTTAATGAGTTTAGCCAATTAATCTCATATTGTTGTAGTTTTTGGTCTATAGGTCCATTAGGCCCCTTTCCTAGCTTGTAAAGGGTAATAAGATTTATTTATATTGGTTGTAGTTTAAAATATTTAAAATTACTTTGGAAATTAGTTTAATGTATAGTGATACATTATAATATAAAATTTATCCAACTTTATTATACAAATTTAATTTTGGATATGATTCAAAATTAATTATGAGAAATAAAATATTTGAATGAGTTCAAGTATTAATTTAATGTGAATTGTATTCATATTAAAATTATTGGTTATGAAAGAAATTTATATTTGAATACGATTCAAATTTGAATAAAATATAGGATATTTAAATTAGCAATTAATTAATTAGAGAATTACTTAATAGTTTAGTTTAATTTGATTTAATTAAATTAGTTAAAACTATAAGATATGTTAGAGATATTTATTAAATATGATTTAAATGAAATATTAATTAAATAAAATTTAATTAACTATTAATTAATTAATTTGATATTTCTATTAATTTAATATTTTTTAAATAGAATTCTATAATTCTCTCCTAACTTCCTGAAGACGAGGGAGTTATAAATACATATAAGAAAATAAGCTTTTCAACCTAAGCTTTTGCCTGTCTGCGAATCCTCTCAGAGATTCTCTAAAAAAATTTCATTCTTATTGGTTCCCACAAATTAATCTCATCCTAGAGGATAGGAAGATCTCCGATGGATAGTGGCCCCAATTTGGTTATTTGTAGATTCAAAGACGTTAAAGAGAGTAAGTTACTCTATTCTGTAATTCTCTAATCTATAATTTGTTTAAGCATGTTTAACCTTAATTTAAATTATAAGACAATTTGTTTACTTAATTGTTTGCCAATGTATGGTATTTAAAGTTCATAATTGAATTGAAAAGATCTCTGTAAATCTTTCGTCGCCAAGGGCTTTAATCCCTTCAAAGTGAACTTTCCAATGAAATTATTAACTTCAACAAGAGTTGTTGAAAAGCCTGGTGCATTAACTAGCGTTTTTCATGTTGGTTCATCTACTAGGTCACATCAACCTCAATCGTTGAAGGATCCTTGATGAAGTGGGAGGGTTACAATTTACCTATTTATGAGTTTAATTGAAATCTTAACTGTTATATCTTATGGCAAAATTGAGGATCTATTGACTTTTAAGAAAGCAATGAAGGATGTGGATAAAGATGAATGGATCTTGAATTGGAATCTATGCACTTCAATTGAGTTTGGGATCTTATAGATCAACCTGATGGAGTAAAAACTATAGGTTGTAAATAGATCTACAAGAGAAAAAGGGGTGTAGATGGTAAGGTGTAAACTTTTAAAGCTAGACTAGTGGCAAATGGTTATACCAAAGTTGAGGGAGTTGACTATAAGGGGACTTTCTCATTTGTTCCCATGTTAAAGTCTATTTGAATACTTTTGTCCATTGCTGCATATTCTAACTATGAGATTTGAAAAATGAACATTAAGACTATATTTTTTAATGGCAATCTTGAGGAGACCATCTATATACAACAACCAAAAGGATTCATAACTCTAGGTCAAGAGCAAAAGGTTTTTAAGATTAATTGTTTCATTTATGGATTGAAACAAGCTTCTCGATTTTGGAACATAAATTTGACACCGCAATGAAATCTTATAGTTTTGATTAAATCGATGATGAACCTTGCGTCTACAAGAGAATCATCAACAATTCATTAGCTTTCTTAGTTTTGTACGTAGATGATATCCTACTCATTGGGAATGATGTAGGTGTATTAATTCAATCCTTTATCTCTCCTCTTCTACAAGTCAATGTGCTATCAATGGTTTGAGTAGGTGATAGTTCATGGTAAGTAGAGTCGCTTATACATCTTAACGTGTTAATTATGCTTTAGTGATTGCTTGACTAGCATAAGTTGCTAACTGCTCGAAAGGGAAATTAGCTAGAACTTAATTAGCACTTATAAAGGAGAACATCTAAAACAATTCCTGTGTTCGATTCTAGATCACCTAGGTAAACCTACTATTTCTCTTGCACTTGGATAAGCAGTAGCAAAATTGTACTCAACGAGGACTTAGGGATTACGCGATGAAGAGGTACATTTTGAACATTTCACATAACTATACAGAGAGTCACAATGAGCACATTACGTGCAAGGACCTTGCTTGGTGACGTATCACATTCATATTAAATATAATTGAAGGCATTAAGTCCAAGCACTAAATAGACAATCAAGTTTTGGTGTCGTTGCCGGGGAATTGATTTTTAGATGTTAAAGTAGAGTTTTACTATGTGTTTAGGTAAAGTATTTGATTTTGGTGAATCATGCGATTAGTCGAAAATCACGTGAAGAAGTTTAAGGTATCAGAGTAATTCGTGATTGCTTGAACCAACCCCAAGATCAATGTATCATTCAGATAATGACCTAGAGAAACCTCAATGAATATGGTTGGTCATAAATGAAATTGAGAATCTCCATGAAGTCATCAATAGAAGTATCCTCGCGCGAAGCTAAGTAACAGTTCAATCTCAATTAGCTAAGTGACAAGGACCAAGAAAAATCATTTGAACAGTGCGATGAATGATTGAGAGCAGAGACTTATTGCGATAACAATCAAGACGCTAAGAGTCATGATGAAAATAATCAATGAAGTGTAGGAACGATGCTGTTTAGGAAGCTATGCGGAGCATAAGTGATGATACCACAGTCCTCCTCGCCAAAAAAACCTGAACGCAAAGGTACAACTGTAATGTATAATTCTTCCATTGTTTTTTTAGATGTGTATTCGCATATTGGTATGTATAGTTTCTTATACTCTTATACATCTGCTAACAATTCTTTCATTTTTGTGTAAATTAATATTTGTATTCTTTCATTGTCGCTTTCTATATATCCTTTAATATTTCATAAGGACTGCGAGTCACATAACACCAACTTAGACAGATTTTCATCCTTACACGAAAGTAGGAAGTTAGATTGCATAGGGAAACGTTGAAATCTTTAGGAAGTACGAAGTGTCATGTCAAATTCCTCAGTTTTTAAACTTCCAAGACGTAATGAATACACCATACCTCGAGCCACGAGTAGTCATTCAAGTTTTTCACATCATAATTAATTTGGCAAGACATTCACCTCTTGTTAACCATCCTCTTAACCCTAGTTAAGAAGGCCTATTTAAACAATTCAAAACTTTGAGTCTTAACATTTAGCCCAACACAACAAGTCACGAAACCACTCATTGTATAACCATGAAAACACTACCATTCCAAAAAATTCTTCTTTAATGTTCTTCATTGTATTTGTGTTATCTTTCACCAAGAAATACTACCCTTACAAAATCCCTCATCAGGCCAACATAATATGAGTACGAAGTGCTCCTCCTTCTTGATGCATAGTGCGATAAGGATACAAGAACAAGGTAAGCGCGAAAGGATGGAGAAGGTCGAGGCAGAAATTATGGGAATAAAAAAATATGTAAAGGAAGAAGAAGAAGAAAGTGAAAAGATATACAGGAATAAAAGATTATGTAACAAGAAGAAGAAAGAAGAGATGAAACAGCCAGGCGAGGAAGGAGGATCTTGAGCTTCCAATGGAAAGAACTTCCTCTCCTGATGCTGATTTTACAAGATTAGCAACAAGGACCCCAACAAGACCTGCTAAAGAAATACGGGTCCTTGGGAGAAGAAGCGAAGAAAGAGATTGGAAGACAAAGGTGGGGTAGGACGTGGTCGAGGAGTTTAAGAAAGAAGAGACTAGAAACACTATGTCGGAGGAGAGAATGCCAGCCACAAGAAAGTAGAGGAAAGGCAGAAAATTGGGACCTCATCACCATTCATGCAATGAGCAATAAAAATGGTGATGGAGGTACATATAAGAAGAAGAGGAAGCCTTGTTCTTTAATTCTTTTAACTTGCCTAAATGAATAGTAAATCTTAAAACTAACATCTAAAACAATTCCCTATGTTCGATCTTGGATCACCAAGGTAAACCTACTATTTTGCTTGCAGTTGGGTAAGCAGTAGGAAAACTTGTACTCAACAAGGACTTAGGGATTACGCGATGAAGAGGTACATTGTGAGCATTTCACATAACTATGATCATGGCCTATGACACATCACCTAGAATGAAAACATGTGATATAAAGAGTCATAGCGAGCGAATTACGTGCAAGGACCTGAGTTGGTAATGTATCACATTCATATTAAATATAGTTGAAGGCATTAAGTCCAAGCACTAAATAGACAACCATGAGGCGAAGTATGTTGCAGATTGTAAAGCTGCCAAAGGGGTTGTCTGGCTTAGAAAATTCTTGATTGATTTGAAAGTTGTTCCAAACATGTCAAAGACATTACTTTTTACTGTGATAACAGTGAGGCTGTGGCTAATTCTAGGGAGCCCAAAAGCCACAAGAGTGGAAAACATATTGAACGCAAGTATCACTTCATTTGAGATATAGTGTATCAGGGGGACGTGATCATCATCCAAATAGCTTTGACGCACAACGTTGCTGATCTTTTTACAAAGCCCTTCACGACTTAGGTGTTTAAGGGTCACCTAGAGAGTCTGGGTCTATGTGAGAGATTTAGTGGGAGTATATTGTATGCCCTAGTTTTTTGTTTTGTATACTATTATAGTCTTTTAACTTTTATGTTGTACACCCTACGAGCTTTAGGACAAGTGGGAGATTGTTGAGGTTGATGCCCTAAATCTTCGTGGTCTTGTAGTTTGTAAGGATTGATTCCAGGGCTTGAACAATGTGGTGCCACACCCTCTTTTGGCTCGAGAGGAGTTATGTTATAGTGGGGCTATAACTTATTGTTCATTAGAAGAAACAATGGTACTTAAGGAGTTAGATGTAACTACAGGGGCAAAACGATAATTTTTGGCCTAGCTATACTTACGAGCAATTTGTGATGGGTCATTACGTTGTTGATTGGTTATATCTAATGGACACAAAAATATATCTACAGTAAGAAGAATGCAACTGTTATTCTTTAGTGGAA
>JBBPDI010000015.1:9742408-9753238 GCA_037974545.1 Cucumis variabilis | reverse complement strand
GCTTCCTCGTCCAAATTCACAATAACAATCCATCTTCGTTACTATTTTGATATTCAAATTAATAACCAAACTTCTAATCTCAACTTAGGAAAAATAAGCATAGTTTTTAAAAACTAAAAATTAAACATAAAATTGTTACACCCATGGACTTCTAGAAGGGTTAAAATTGAATTTTCCAAATTTATAATAATTACAAAAAATTGATCCACAAAATAATGAAAATTGAATCTCAAACTTTTGTGACTAATACAATTTTTACTATTATGAAAGTTTGATAGTTCAATTTTAATTTTAATTTGAAGAATTTAATTTTTAATTTCGAATCCTTTCTTGTCACTGATTTGATTTTTTATTTTTAGTTTTTAAAAATTAAGCATGGAAACAATCCTTCAATCATTAACTTTTACAACAATTTAAAAAAAAAAACAAAATAAAAATTTTAAACTAAAAGAAAAAAAATCTTTTTGTGTTTTGAATATGGCTGATAATTTAACTCTGATGGTAAGAAATTGATGATAAATATACTTCATTTTCAAAAATTAGTGATTAAAAAAGTTAAATATATTTAACAATTTTTATTTTTAAAAAATTATTGAAATAAAAACAGTGGAGATAAAATTTGTCATTAAGTGAACTTCTAATAAACAAGACATTTGATTGATTTCATTTGTGAATGAAGTAGAAACCTTACCTTTCATTTTCAACACAATCCTCCTAAGCTTCCTACAACAAGCATTGCAGTCAACATTGATTTTCATCACCATACAAAATTGCTGCAAAACAGATTTGTCAATTATAAAAAATCCAAACAAAATTATAATTTACTTCAAAAAAAAAAAAAAAAAAAAGGGAGTAGTTGTGGGGTTTTATTGCTTGCCTTGAGCTCAGACATGAATTGGGGATGAAAAAGAAATTAATTTGATGGGGGATGATTTTGCTTGAATGGGAAAAGTTGGAGCATTTTTGTTTGGATTTTATATAATAAATATTGAATAATAATGGAATCTGATTCTTTTTAGGTTTGGGTTTGGGTTTGGTTCATTGAGATGTCTTGTGTAGTTCTTGACTTTGAGATATTTTTAACTTTTTATGCAAACTTAGCATTGCTTCCTTCATCTGTCTTTCTCTTTGGCATTGCCTTCATGCAACATTCTTGAATAACCCTATCTTATTCTTTTTTTTTTCTCTGCGCATATTATTTTGGAATTAGTTCTAGCTAGCTACTGCAATCTATTTATTAATTAGATTAAACCACACATGCCCTAGTATTCATTTGAATTGATTGGACCAAATTTTCTATTAGAAACCAAAGAAAAAAAAAAGCACACCATTTATTGGATTAACTTATATCAGTATGATAGAGATAATCGTGAGAAAGGCAAAATAATAGATAACAATTTGAAAAATAGCAAATCCTATAAATATTTTGATTTCTAGCAAAACCGCCTGAAATAGACTTTCTTTACAATTTTCAACCGATTTTACTCTTTCATAGACTAAAACTCATTTTGCTCAATATTTGTTTAGAGTAAAATAATGAAATATAACATAGAATTATGAATACAGTGTATTTGCATATCATTCAGTTTTATAAAAATATTAAATAAATATTTATTTTTGGGATTGATCTCATTGAACCAAAATCTCCAGATTTATGCTTTCAATTTATACCAGAATTTTGAAGTTATAGGCTTCAAATCAAATGATTAACAATTTATTTTATCAATATATATATATATAATATATAATAATAATAATAATAATAGCTATTTACTTCATTCTTTTTGCTATCCATAAAATGATTGATAATATAATTTATTCATTGTACGTTTCATAAGTTTTGGTTAATTCTCTGTAACATTTTATTATATTATAAAAATACATAATTTTTCATATAATGATTGATAATGTAATTTATTCATTGTACGTTTCTTAAGGTTTAGTTAATTCTTAGTAACATTTTATTATATCATACAAATACACACATACACAAATTTTCATACTTATCCTTTATTGTTTTTAAATTATATCTATCTATCTATCTATCTATCTATCTATATATATATATATATATAGTAATAAATATTTATTTTATCATTTTATTTTAAAAGTTTAGTTGGAAGATCTCCAAAATTTAAACTTAAAATTGTATCGTTCCATAAAATTCTACATTTGATATAATAACAACCTCATATTAACATTGTATCATTCCTATAATTGTGCAGGTAAATTGTAACCATTATTTCCTATATTATATCAATGTCATTTTATATAATAACAACTTCATATTAAGATTGTATTTTCCCCTATAATTATGTATTTAACGATCTTTCCATAAAATGGTTCATTTAACATAATAATAAAAAATTGAAATTAAAATTAAAACTTCCATAGAATAGTTCATTTAATAATCCTTCTATAAAATGATTTTATTTGTTATTTCCCTCTATAGTTATGATGCATTTAACAAGAAAATTTTTCCTTCCATAAAAGAAAACAACTATTTCTTAAATAATATCATTGAATCATAATCACGGTCGTTTAACTAACCAAACTTTATATGTCAACAGAATTAAGATTTTTCAAACATATTATATGTCAAGTATGAATGAAGTTATAAACAACAGATTTGGGACACATTAAAAGGTAAAAAAATTTGGTAATCAAGGTAGACTATCATTCGTCTGGATAATCTATATATTCCAAATATAGTGTATTTGGATAGCTCAAAAAATGAGACACGATATTGAAAATAGCACGAAAACAGTGTATTTTGCAAACAACATTCAAATTTGATAAATTTTTTAACTAAATTTGTTATTTTGTTGTCGGACAAGATTGCAACAACCTTCCCTGTAATAATGGCAAATATATATACAAGATTTTCAAATTTGTTATATTTTAAACAACTTATTAGCAATTTATTAAATAATATATAATATTTTTTAATAACAATTTGAATTTTAACTTAATATATATTTTTAATAACAATTTGAATTTAAATTTTAGAATTTAATTATGTCTCAATGGCATTTTTGTAATTATTTGAACCTTCTTCTTTTAGGTTTTATTAGATAAAAGAAAAGAAGGATATTGAGAGACGGGGCAGCCGACAAGAGACAAACACAATGAGTGAAGAATTGAAGAAGTCCATTGTGTCCCCATTTGTTTTTGTCAAATGTTGTAGCGAATTCTTTGATGAATTGAAGAAGTGGGTGATTCTTGTCGAATATTATCACTGTGTTGTTCAATATGAGAAAGTTTGAGAGGTTTTGACCCAAAGAAATTTTGTTAGGTTTCATGATTTCTTGCCGGAGCTGATTGTACCATGGCTCTCTTCCATGTTTTTGAAAATTGAATCAAAATCTTGCGAAATTGTCAATAAGGAGAAGAGGAAGAGGAAGATGAACAAGTGAAGCTTCCCATTAACGGCAACTTTTCTAATCTTTATATTTTTTAGGGAATTTTTATGTAGCATATGTTATTTTAATTCAGTTACAGTAGGTGAGCAATTATATTTTTCATATTGGATAGGGGCATTTGAAGGATTGTTTCATTTATTTATTTTTCTAATTTTTATGTTTTGCTATTCTATTAATTTAAAATTATTTTTATTATTTTTTCAATGTAAAACTCATAATTTGCTATTCTTCTTGATAGCCCTATCATAACTTCATTTGTTATGGGTAAAATTTTATCAACATAGTTTGTTTCATACAATCTTGATAACATTGTGATATGTGTATATTGTTGTCAAAAGAAAAAACATAGTTTGTTTCATAAAATCTTGATAACACTGTGATATGTGTACATTGTTGTCAAAAGAAAAAAAAAACATTAACCAATTACACATTATTGATTATCAGCAATCTTAAATTCGTTGAGATATTTTTAAAGGCATCTCTGAAGAGATGAACATGAAGGGGTTGTTCCATCCCAAACCCAAAGGAACTAAAGATAGGGAGGAAGAGGAACTAAAGATAGGCGGGAAGCAAACCCATAAGAGATGTCTCAGTAAAGAGTGGGCAAGGCAATTTGGCTGTTCGGCCCAATGGGAGGCCAATGTCGTCGATACCAACTTCGTCTCTGGAGAGCTTAGCTTTTTTCTCACAGGCCCCATTCCCCAGATGAGGTTAAGCCCCAATATATATAGATTGTGATAATCCCACACGTTAAGAAAGCTCACTTTAATTTCTTTCATAAATTCTTTGCTTTTGTTTTTTTGTTTGAAAGATGAAAAATGCAGGATTAAGAGAACATGATATAGTCATTGTTGAAGATCTTCTCCAAACCTTTTCTCCTCCATTTCCTCCATATATAGAGCCTTCCTTACTATGACTAAAAACCAAAAACCTCTCTATCTTTTGGGTGAAAGTGGGACAATCAAGATGATAAACTTGATAGTATGGAGTTTCATACTAAAACCAATTAAGATGGTGCCTCTTTGGGTTCATCTATATTGGACCGGACCAAATACCTATTTTGATTTATTGGACTTTGATACCATGTTAAATTTGATAGTATGAAATTTCATCTCAAAACCAATTGACAATGAGAGAAGTAGTCTATCTATCTTATATGGAGTATAAGTCTACTTAGTCTTTCCAATATAGGACTTTCAACTTCTCCAACACCACTCCTACAACAATTATTTTAAATAACTTCATTTAATTAATTAATTTAATTACATATTTCATATTTAATCAAATGAATATTCAATTTCAATCCTCTCCAGATATGTACTTATTTTATGAATCCTATGCACATCCAACCTTTAAAGTATAGTTTTAATATGAATTTTATTCCTATTAATTTGTTAATCTATAGTTTTAACATGAATCTTATTCATATTAATTAGTTGTTTCAATCACGTAACATCTCCCTTATTGTATAGTTTGCTTTAGAATTAACTATCTATTAGGAGTGAATTTCATTTTTTTTTTCAGAATTATGTTCTCTAAATTATAATTAGCACTTAAGAGAACTATACTTACCCTAAACAGAAAAGAGTGAAGTCCATTTTGTAAAATTACATTCTGAGCTCCCTATTTTTGGTCAAGTACTTCAAAATGGTAGGCTTATTATATCCAAGTTGAACCAATAAATGAGCCATAAGATATAGGAGTTCAAAATTTACTCAAGATTCAAATTGAGTTATTGTGTATGATCTTTAATCAATGAAAGTTACAAAGAGAGATTAATTATTTTGCAGATCGGTCTTATAAAACTTCTTGTACAAGACACCTTCACGTGCATGTCTCCACATGAACGATTAGGATCACATCATTTGAAACAATTATAAATTAGGTCGTATCACTAGTGTTATTCGGATAAAGCTGTTCACACGAGATTTCGAAGAAATGTATTTCATGGAATTGAACTTTGTATATTAATTGATATTGTTGATACAGTCTCTAATATTTACTTTTTTGATGTTTTCTCTTGATCACAAATTAAAACTTAGAATTTCTTGATTTTTGGTTTTCAGAATGTAGTAGTTGCAAGTCAATTTGAGTTTCGATCTTCTGGAATCCAAGAAAAGTTTAACATTCCAAGTCTTCAATATTTCCGAAGATGTTGTAGTTGCAAGTCAATTTGATGGGTTTGTGCTTGCATCTATTTTCCTGTTGGACTTGGGCTTGGGCCCACTTGCTCGACGAGCTTTGGCCCATTATTTTTTTGTCCTAGCTTTTACATTGGGAGCTTGAATTGGTTGGATATGAGAAAACTTGACGATCCAAACTCAATTAAATTATGAATATCATCATTTTGTTGTGATGACGTGGTACGATTTAATTGGCCAAAATTTCTTGTTCAACAAAGACACTTAGTCTTATTCATAAACTATTGATCCTTGAGGTTATTACTCGAGCATAATCTGCCTATATGTCAACGATATATTATTCAAGTCTCATGAAATAATTTTAGATTTTTATTGTAATAGATAATCCATATTATTGTATTTAATAATTAAATTAATTATTATATTAAATAATTAATAAAATATAAATTTTATAGCATAAATCTCAACACTAATAACAATCTCAAAAACACAAGTATAGAATAATGAGAAGGAAATATCAAGTTTAGTAACCTAGTTCAGTATTATATCACCTATATTTTGAGGGCATTGTTTTCTGACAAAAGTTTTCATTTGTTTTTTCTTTTCTTATTTATTTATTTTTAAAATATAGTTTTATTCTCAAACTTGATATAAATTTACATATTAAGTGGACCACTTTCAGCACATATTTCATAAAAAAATTAAAAAAAATAAAAAGTTGCTGACATTTTCAATTTTAATTGTTAAACTAATAATTACATTAATTTAAGGGACATTTACAAAAATGGTAAAATAAATTATAATAATTAATTCCATAACACACACTTTATTCTTTATGAAGATGGCAAAAACGAAGCCCAACCCACATATCAAGAGGTAAAATGTCACAAATACCCTTGTTACTAATATACGTTTGATACACCTTATACACGTCTGATCATCTAATACCCACTGATACACCTGATACTTCTTGATACACTCAATACATTTGATTGATACACTTGATGTACCTGATACTCTTTGATACACTCGATACCTTTTGATACACAATTGAAACATGCATCTTGATAAACATTATAATACTCCTCGTTACACTTGATTCTTCTTGATACAATTGATACCCCTTAGGCCTTAATAATTTGATATACTTAAAGACTTCACTTATAAGTTTGATACACCGCTAATAAACGTGTTATGCTTCATTGGACCAATCAACAAATTTGATACGTTTGATGTACATGATATGTTTGATACACTTGATGCACTACAGATACATTTAGTATTCTTCACTTATACAATTGATTGATTAAATGCACTTGATATGCTTGAAATCCTACTTATACACTTGTAAACTTGATTCATATACTTGATAATAATTCACTTTATTGATATGCTTTAATAATATATTGTTGAAATACTTGATAATGATACATTAAGTTACATCATTCATATACTTAATAATACTCTAATGGACTACATAGAATTTGAAAAAACGAAAATCACGTAGTAAGTATATTAACAAATAATACATATAATATAAGTGTATCACAACACTGATATACAAAACTGAGACAAAGTCAAACCAAAACAAAATTAATGTAAAAAATAAAACAAAATAATTTGAAATCAGATTCAACTCAAAATACACATTGAAGAAAGTAAAAGAAAAATGACAAATGAAGTTAAATTATTCCGATTAACAACTATTATATTTCATATTGCAATTATTGTACTATTGATATTCTAAAATTAAAATTATGACAAAAAAATAAATAATTTTTCTAATATAAAAATAAACAAATAATTAAGACCTTATTGGAGAATAAATAAATAATGAGTAGGACATTAAAAAGAGGAAGAAAAATAAGTTATTGAATGGTAGTTTAGGAATAATAACAAATTGAAGTTGGAGAAGTGAAAATTTTGTCATATTTGCAAAATTCTAAAATAATGTGCTATAATTGCTATATCATATTCTCAAAATATTATCTTATGCAATTTTCCTTAATTTAAACTATAGAATTATATTGATTTAAATCAATATCCTCGGGTGTGACTTCCTCCCCTTCTCTTTTCTCTTTGCAGCTAATAACAAACTTTTCAGGTGACAGTAGAACCGTGGTGTCATCAGGAAATCAGCTTTTTCAAAGTGAGAGTTGATGAAATCGAAGAAAAGAAGCATTTAGATTGTGATTTTAGTTGATGAGAATTGAGAAATAAGATTGAAAGTTTTCTAAAATTACAAATACAAACTATGAGACGCTGTAGATAGGGTCTGTTCTTTCCTGGCTTCAATTTCTGCTTCCTCCTCAAAGATGCACTACAACTTCATACCAAACCCATCAACAAACTTCTGAAATGGGATTACAATTTCGACTTTAAATTTAGTTATGGGTTTTTTCTTTTAAATATAACAACTTACTAAAATAATTACATTTTATATAACACTTTGGAGTCAATCATGTATAATTACAAAAATGCCCTTGCATTAGTCTAATTACATTCTAAAATATAATCTCAATTCAATACAATGTTAATTCAACACATTTATTTGCATGTTATCTATTTCAAATAGACAATGATAGACCACTGTCTCTGTTTAGTTAATTTTTTAACTTTTTTCCACTAGGGCAACCCATGATGGTTACAACAATAATGTTTCTGTTTAATAAAGTCTTATATGTCGACACTTGTTTGACGTCGTTATTTTTCAAGTCATAACACATATTTTTTGACATATAAATTATGGATATAAATAAAAGTAAATACATGATTCAACTTACCCACATATGTTTAGAAAGTAATTTTTATTGATAATAAATAATGTACCTTACATTGTTGGCAAAGATTTTACAATAATTCAAAAGATAAATTAATTGTAATACATGTATGTGTGACCTAGTCTAATCAAACTAACTCATAAATAGACTTGATCGATCTCATAGTCCACAGACTCTTCAACTATCTACAAATTTGGTGAGCTCCTTCAAATGGCGGGCGAAGAGCTTTTGAGAGAGAGGGAAAGTTGTGAAGAGCATTTGCGAGAGAGGAGAAAACGTCGTCAGAGAGCATTTACGAGAGAGAAAGACAGCGACAACATGGGATGAAGTAAGGTTTTTTTTGTCGTGGTTTGCAAGAGGGATGAAAGTGTCGATTTTTTTTTTAAATCAAAAAGCATACAAATGAAGGAAAACATTGATTTTTTCTTAGGGTAAAAAAATTGTGTCTAGAAAACTGGATTCCTTAAAAAAAAATTGTGTCACAAAAAATTTCACATTTTTATTTTTAACGACACATTTTCTTCCCTCCCGCTCCTTTTTTTCTTGATTTCAAGTGTCATTAAAACTGATATTTCTAAACAAATTTATTCGACGACAGTGGCTAGATTAGTGGGTTCGACGACGAAGGCTTGTTGTGGTGGCAACGACGATAGTGGTTGGAGTGTGGAACCGACACCGATAAGTGGCAAAAAAGTGTAAGGCAAGGATTCTTCACAACGACATGGTAGCCCACTTTGTTCGATGGAATTTTTTTTTTTTTACATTTTTGCATTTTTGCATTTTTGGTAGAGAGAAAAAAAATTGCGTTAAGGCTTCGTTCGACAGCATCGTTTTCTCTTAAGAGAAAATTTGGGGTTTTTACTTACTTTTAATTGTGTGAGTGAGGAATTAAAAAAATCTTGAAATTTGGGTTTTTTTCATTTGGAAATTTTTTTAATGACACAAAAAATTTGCCGTTAATTAACGATGCAAAAATTGTGTCAAAACAAATTAAATTGTCTCAATAGAATTGTGTCAAAAATAATTCATATTTTTATTTTCAACGACAAAATTGACCTCACCTCACCCCACCCTTTTTTTTTATTTTCAACGACACAATGTCTTGATTAGTATTGTCAATAAAACTCATTTTTCTAGTAGTGATATATATCTAGAGTTTTATTTATGTCTAACTTTTATCTACAATTCATTATAAAAAAATAAATAACAAGAGATAGACAGAGATATATATCTACAGATAGGCAGAGATATATGTTTATCTTTAGTGGTGTTGCCCTCATTGTTTTTTGAATGACGTGCAATGTAATTAGTTATTATCATGTCCATCATTGGTATGACTGTGTTTTCAGGACTCAAATTAAAGTGGGCAACGTGATTGATGGAAGTAAGTTCTTAGGAGCTTTGTTCTTCAACCTCATGAATGTCATGTTTAATGGAATGATAGAGTTGGGTTTGACTATTTTTAGGCTTCCAATGTTCTTCAAGCAAAGAGATTTCTTATTCTGTCCAACTTGGGCATTCAATTTACCTATTTCCCTTCTAAGAATTCCTCTTTCTCTTATAGAATCAAGGATATAGGTTCTTCTTACTTATTACACAATTGGGTTTGCTCCCCACTTCTAGTCGGTATATATTTTCCCTTTCTCTTCTGTTTTTAATTTGTCAAAAAATGTTACCTTTACTTACCCACAATTCTTTTATTGATTCTCTAGATTCTTTAAGCAGGTTTTGGCATTGTTTGCCACACATCAAATTGGTCTATCGATGTTTCAACTCTTGGCCGCAATTGAGAGAACACTAGTTATTGCAACTATTTTAGGTACCTTTACTCTATCATTAATTTTCTTGCTTGGAGCTTTCGTTATTGACAAAGATAAGTGTTTTCTTTCTCTCATTTTGGCTAAATTTTAACTCTGTGACATATGGAATACTTTTGTAATCATATCAAGGTTTATGAATGACATATTGTGATGTCCCTATTATAATAGCATCCAACCATAGCAGCTCCTTGTTGTTTGGTGTATTAGAAACTTGTTTTTGGAATTTGAATGCTATTATGAATTTCTCTACTCTATTATTTTCTTTATGGTATTTCAACTTCTTCTACATCTGGGTTGTTTCAATCTTCCCTCTTTTTCTTATTTTTCGTGGACTAACAATATATCGATCTTCCTTCACAAACCTTCAGACACTAAAAACAAAAACTATATAAAATGACAGTGAGAGCAATCCAGATGGTGGAGACAAAGGTTGATCTATGTCACATGATTTTCTTCTGTCTCCTATTATGTTTGAGGGATTTCTGAGGTGTTTTAGCCAAAAGGGGTTGTGGGTTTTACAATATTGGTTGCTAGAGAAAGTGGTGGTTATTATGAACAATAGTGGAGGTTGGTGGTGAGGATGGGGTAGGACTGTAGTTTTCACTCTCTTTTTGTCTAGTTTTGTGATTTTCATGTATCCTTGAAGTTGTGAATCTACAAATTATGT
>JBBPDI010000015.1:9711354-9730117 GCA_037974545.1 Cucumis variabilis | reverse complement strand
TATATTATATTTCATATTGCAATTATTGTACTATTGATATTTTAAAATTAAGATTAAGAGAGAGAATAAATATTTTTCTAGTATAAGAATAAACAAATAATTAGGACCTTAAAAGGTAGGAGAATAAATAAATAATGAATAGAGCATTAAAACAAGGAAGAGAAATAATTAAAACAACGAAGAGAAATAAGTTATTGAAAGGTAGTTTAGGAATAATAACAATTTTAAGATGGAAAAGTGAAAATTTTGCCATATTTACAAAATTCTAAAACAATCTGTATATCATATTCTCAAAATCCTACACAATTTCCCTATATTTTTTTTCTTTTCCATATTTATATTTATCAATTAAATATTATATATAAGTTCTTTAAATTTATGTGCTTACTTTTGTTATCAACTAACAATTTTATCAAATATTATATATTATATCTGTGGTGCTTATACAAATCTTCTTACTCCATCTACTAATATTTAATGAAAACTCAATTCCTCACATATCCATTTACATATTTCAATAAAAATTCAATTCCTCACACAATTATCTTTTAAGAAGAACATGAGATTTATCATCGTCCATCAATAGAAATGTTGTTTTTTCATTTTGTCATTTTGCTGAAGAAGACAAGGAGAAGAAGATTTATGGGGATCAAAAAGAGGATTTGGACGGAAAAGGGGAGAAGAGAAAAATAAAGTGATCAGTGAGAGGTGATGATTCTTTTAAAAAAATTATTTGGTTGAGACTTCTTGTTTTAGTAAAGTTTTTTTGTTCAGTCTGTTGAACAATAGTTAACATCTTATGTATCTACCTAGTCGACCATCAAAGTACTTTAATATCACTGATTCCCTCTTTAAAAAACCTAAAGAGAAAGAAGAACATACGTTGTACAACTTGTCAAATATCACAAAGACATCAATACATTCAAGACGTTGAAAATCTATCACAATCGGCTTTGTTAAGTGTATCCTAGCTTGAAAACAAACAAACAATAATAATTAGTCAATAGACACATTATTACTTGGATGCAAAAAAAATTGGTTGCTTATTCATTTTATAATGTATTTTTTAGCATAATATATTTGTGGAACAATAATAATTATTTTGAACACAAAGTATTTGCTTGTATTCTTTTATGCTGAAATATTTTGTGCCAGTAGGTTTTGAGTTTGGAAATTAAAGTAATTTTATTTTAATTTTTTACAAAGTATTTAGATTTTTAAATGTTGTTAGAATCTTGATTTTTTTTTTTAAATATTAGATAATAGAATTTTGGTGGTTGTGATTTGATCCCGACTATCATTTTTTATTATATATTTTTAGTTTGCAGATTCTTTAAAAAAAAATCTCATGCTCTCCGTTGTGACGGTAAATTAGTAAATTACAATATCAATATTGTAGATCTTCCAACAACGTGACATTAAGATTTATACTGAATTAAGCTTTTTTTGCACATTTGATGATGATATCATCGAGAGATCTCAAGAGTCAAACTTGCTCTTAAAGAATATATTTGCGAGACATTCCTAAGCAATTATCATTTAAGTAATTGATAATATAATGGTAATTTCAAACTATTACTATCTAGAAATATATTTTTTTTCCTAATAACTTTTTCATTAATCAATTATAAAGTATTTATCTTTTGACACGAAACTGCATTTAAAGTCGAGATGAAGTCATGGTTGAGGTTGATATGAATATGTATATTAGCCTATTAAAATAATTCAGTTGTAATTCTTGAGGACACAAAATTGTTATAATGTATTTATCTTCTTTTTTTTTTCTTATATTTTGTGATTGGTTAGGCTTATTGCAATTTATTGTAAAGTGATAAGAAACAAATCAAAATCTTTTAACACTTAACTACATTTGTTTTAGTTACAATGTATTTTTGTTATATGAATTTTAGTTAAATAATGTATTTTTGTTACAATGTACTTGGTAGATTATCGAATTTTGTAGATTTGTAGCATAAGGTAAATAAAATTGTATATATTTGTTTAGTTATGGTATATTTTTGTGCACTCTATTTGAGTTTGATGGATTAGTAAAGAAGTGTACATATTTGGTTAGTTATACTTTTATGTATCTATATTTGATTCAGTAGATTGGAAAAGATATAACTAAATTTATATATATTTGTATTATTTTTTTATAACTCTATTTGATCAAGTAGAATGAGGAAAAAGTTAAATCAAAACTTGTTAATAATAACTAAATTGTAACAATTTTGGGTTTTTAATTATTTTCCTATATTTATGAATTACAAATTCTGTTGTTATATATGAAAGTTCAATTTTTATGTTTGTGTATATGTTTGATGTCAAAATTGAAGAAAGCATAAGTGTAATAACACGTATGAAACAAATAGGTATTCATCATTAAAAATTAATGTTTGGTATTTGACAAAATAGTATCCATCTTTAAAAACACGTTATTGACACTATAAATATATCATTCTTAATGCTTTTGTGACAAATTTTCAATGTCAAGGTATATGTTTAATTGATAGAAAAAGTCAACTTTTAAGATATTTGTTGACAGTGTAAATTTGTAATGAAAAACAATACAATGATAGATATTAAGTATCAATAAATCTTTATTGTTGATTGAATTTGGTGTCATGAAAATTCTAATTATGACACCAACTCGAGAAGTCATCTATAGACTTACCTTAATGGTGGATTAGAGGACTAAGAAAAAGAGTCATAAAATCTGATCGATTTTAGAGTCATAAAATCTGATCGATTTTAGAGTCATGAAAATCAGTTTTTCTTATAGTGATAAGCCATTCATTTGTTAAAAATAAAATAATAATAATAAGGAAAAAAAATTATTTGGAAAGTTTAAAATAATAATAATAACAACGTTGAAAGTTCAAAAGTCAAATTAGAATAACCTAAAAAAAATTAATTCAATCTGGTATTATATGGTAAACAATTCAACTGTTTATAACGGGAAACATACACTTTTTTCTTCCTTTTAAAGCCTCAACTAATGAGCACAATCAATTTAGGATAATTAGAAATAAAATTAACCTTTTCACCTCTCGAATCAACCCACCTGTCACCATGTTATGTATACGATGGGTGCACCTAAATTGGATCTCACGATTCACCCACATAGTTCTAATATATTGAGTAAGTAGTTTCTCCCACATAACACCTCAACTTCCTTCTGAAGTCAAGAGTCACAAAATTCGACTACATTAACTAGCATTAACTAGCAACAATTGTGTATACTCAAAATCACATTTTTAATCCCTTCCACAATCAGATTGGTTTTTTTAATACAACACATCAAGAGATCCCTTTTGTCAGCATGAGCATTCACTATGATCCTCTTAAATCACCAATTGACCCAAGAGTTTCTTATGGTGGAAGTAAATTTAATATATCATATCTTCTAACACTCTCCTTCACTTATGGACTTGAAATATATAAAATGTCAAATAAGTGAAAATCAATAATAATTAGGAAGAAAATCTAATACGATCTTAATTCATTGATTAACCTAAAAATTTAAGGAAGGAAAATTTTATAATATATCATCTTAACATATCCTAAAGCACCTAACAACACACTCCCCAAATCACACCATGCACGATTAATACCACCTAGTGCTCTAGAGGATAGGCCCACACACCCCAACGCTAGCAGCACCTTGTCCCTCGTCCTCATGCAAAATCACTTTGAACATCCACCACAACTCCTCCTCGTTCACCCGACTCCAAAAAGACTCGAAGGAACTCACAAGAAATGTCTCCATTGAGTCATTACAAAATACCACATGGTTGCGACATTTCCAAATGTGCTACAATTTAAATCCATAACAAAGATTGTAGCTTAAAATATTGAGACAATCTTTGTTATATGGATTGTCGCCACGTGTCCGAGACGACGCAGAGCGACCGACGTCCTCATAAGAGTTAGTTTTAAAAGAAAATAGAAGTCGTCACCAATCTTTTTTACGATGTGATTGGACACCAAAATAAAGTAAACAAATTTTTAAAAAATGGTCTGAGAAAAATAGAGTTGAGTTCGGGAGTCATTTGTGTATGGAGAATGTATTAACAACCCATAACACCCATTAAAAAAAAAGCTGATTATTTTAAAACTAATGTCTTATTTTACCCCTCATTACTCCAATATTTGAAGCAATGATCTCATAAAATAAGTGGAATAATATTTCATTAATTAGACTATATATTGAGAACGATTTCTCACCCTAAGAAAATGAAAAATTATTACAATTTCCCAAAATTTATCATAGGCTAGTCTTCGAATAAAGATTTTTTTTTAAACATTGATTAAATTCATTTTTTCTTGGGATCAAATCTCGAACTCTCAAAGATATTGATCTCTCACCTTAAGAATTCTACAAAATCGGACTCTCAAATTTTCTAGATTCCATCATAAGATTTTATTTAAAGAAAACGGTTAAATTATTAGAAAATATTGATTTAGGAAACCTTTTAAAATCATAGATAAAATTTTGAAGGTTTTGAAAAGCATAAAAAAAAATGTATAACCTTATAGACAAATTTGCTAAATGATTAAAAAGGAATTTTTATTTTAAAACATAAAAAATTTTAAATTGGAAGAATTTTTAAAAATTAAAAAATTTTAATACAAAGAGTTACATTTAAGTGCATATAACAATAATTATTATGATAGTAATTGAATAGTAAAAGAACATTTAAGTGCATAATGTAACAATAATTATTATGACAGTAATGTGAATAAGTAAAAGAAAGGAAACGTAATAATAATAAATAAAATAAAGAAAAAAAGAAATGAATAAGGAAAGAAAGAAAAATGGTAGAGGGGTGACGACACTATAAAACAAATAAAAATAATCATAATTATAATTATAGTTATAATTAATAATGATGATAATAACAACAAGAACAATAATAATAATAACAATAATAATAATAATAATAAAATTTTCTCTATCAACATTCTTTTCCTTTATATTTTAGAGGAAAAAAAATAAAGGTTAAGAGTTGGATTTAAGAAAAAGTAATGAAATATCCATAAATAAAAAAACGAACACTTTTTTTATGTTGTTTTCTTTCTTCCTATTTTTTTAGAGAGAAAAAAAAAAGTTAAAGGATTTTTTTAAAAATGATGATAAAATAAAGAAAAAAGTAGTAAAAAATACTAAAATTTTTCTACACTTTCTTTTTTTTTTCTCTTTATCTTTTAAGAAAATAAAAAAAATAAGGATTCAAATTTCAAAAAAATTACTTGTCGTATGAGGTGTGGATCTTTGATATTAAATCCCTACCAAATGCAACCTTTAACTAAGTTTATTTCAAAATGGGATTTGATTTGCTTAAGATAAAGCAAAAAAAAAAAAGTAAAGACAATAAAATAATGAAAAAAGTAAGAAAAACTCACATTTTTCAGAATTTTTTTCGGAGATATTTGCACTAAAATTTTTCTATTCTACAAACTCATTCTAGCGAATTTTTTTTCTAAGCAATTTTCTTCCCCTTTTTTCAAATGACAAATGTCTCTACTTATAGACTCAGGTTACACCACAAATTAGGAAAAATTAATAAGAATAAAATTAAAATTGGATATTAGATTAAGAAAATAAATTTTATTTTTCCTAAAATAAATTAAATGAGATATTTTGAAATTTTGTGAAAAATAAATTAATAAATTAAATGAATATTAAAAGAATTTTTATTTAAAATTGATTTTCTTTTTTCCTAAAATGATCAAAGTGATATTAGAATATTTTATTTACCTTTTTAAAAACAAACAAACAAATAAATAAGTTAGCCATTATTACTAATATTATTATTTTTTTAAAAAAATATGTGTAGGATAAAAATAGGTGGCTACATGGATGTATGTGTTTTTGTATGAAACTTATAAACTTATGGCGTGTTTGCGACAAAAAGTTAGTTATTATAGTTGAGTTATAATAGTTTGTCTTTAAAATGTAGATTATTTTAGTTTGGGTGATAATAGTATGTGTTTGGGGTGTAAATTATTTTAGTTTAGAAAGAAAAATATTAAATGTCATGAGTTTAGAAGGGAGACATGAATGAACTCACTCATATTATATCTGAATGAGATGAATCATGAAGACATGAAAGCATTATTAAGAAATGCTCAAAAGAATTGAAAGTCTATCAATATATGTAACAACTCAAACTTTTATATTAAGTTGAGGTCATTACGTAAAAGATAAATCCAACATCTTATCCGAGATAAATTTCTTTAACTTCTAATTCCAATTAATCTAACCCACGTAATAATCTAATAGTAAAAGATTTATATTCAAGATAACAAAATTAGCTTAAATTTATTTCAACTTTTTTATAGGTTAGAGATAATCAAATTTTAAACTATTCAAATTTTCAATTTACACAAGTACTATAAAGAATTTATTTCTAATTTTAACCAAATTTAAAACTAATACAATGTATCCAAATCTTCCATTTATATATTTCTAATATAAGATATTTTTTCTTTAATAATTTAAGGTAAATTACCTTATATATATTGCATATTTAAAACCAATAAAACCAAGTTTCTACCACATTTATTATAAAAAAGTTTTAAATATTGTTCACATGAATATTTGAAAATAGGATATTTTTAAACATAATAAAATAAATTAAAATATTTACAAGTTATAGCAAAATTTTAGATATCATCACTGATCGTCTTCTATCACTACAGCATATTAATGATTATCAGTGATAAAATTTGCTGTAAGTTATAAATATTTTGTAAAATTTGCTACTTTTGAAAATTTCCCTTTGAAAATCAATTTTTAAACCAAATCAAAAAATATATTTATACATAAATAATTTATTCAACGTGAAACTATAATTTAAAAAATTATATTTTTGTTCCACGATGTATATATCTATAATCTATTGATATTCTTTTTTTCATTTTAATGTAAAATTATATTATATAAGGGTTTTTTTAATATAATAAACGGCAAAATATTTACATGGTATAAAACAATTTCGAAAACGGAAAAAATCCATAAGCCCACAATGCGAAATACCAAAAATGCCTAAGTTAACAAGCGATTAATTGGTCACACATGCACGTGTGATTCTTTTTCTAAACGATTATGATACGTGATCGTATAGAAAATGACGCACGATCGTGTATGTAGTATCAACACCAGCCACATATCACATGTGATTCTTCTTATAAACGATCGTGAACCAAGATCGTTTAGATATTGGTACACGATCGCGCACTAAGAGTTAAACGGTCATGTATAAAATCTAAACAATCTTGGTTCACAATTCACAATCGTGTACCAAGATCTTTTATATTTGATACAAGATCTTGTTGGTACATGATCTTGTACCAATATCGTTTAAATTTTGTACACGATCGTATACTAAGAGATAAACGATCATGTACCAAGAGATAAATGATCGCATACCAAAATCGTTTAAATCTTGGTACATGATTGTTTAGATCTGAAAGGGAAAATATATGAAAGATGATGAAGATTGTTTACCAAGTGAAAATTTGAAGAAGTGAGAAAAGAAGAAGTGAAGAATCGAAGAAGGAAGAAATTCTAGAAGAGAAAATGAAGAAATCACGAACAAGAACATATGAGAAATGAAGAAGAAGTAATAATATGAAGAAATTAATAGTATGAAGAGAAGACGATTAAAGAAGAAAAAGAAAAAGAAGTGCAAAATTGTCTGCAATATTAAAAAACAAACTTGGAATTTATGAAAATACTATGAGCTTTTTTATTTCGTTACACGGGTCGTAAATATTTTGTTCTTTTGTTATATTTATGAAAATTAATCTTATATAAACCTATAATAAAACACAAAAAGACAAATGGAAAACAAATGTTACTCCCTTTTAGCGATCAACTATTGATTCAATTTTGACCCAGACTATAACCTTCAATTAAAACTAAATAAACAAAAACATATATATAAAAGTATCCAAACATATAAAATAACTGACAACTAGTTGAATTTAATAACATGTTATGAACTAAAATTCAACTAGTTGAGATTATAACATGTCATCAACTAAAAGTTGAAGAAATCAAAAGTTTCAATCTCAACCATAGATGTTATTCCTTTAAAAAAAAAAAACAACAACCACATGTTATTGAATATTAGAAGAAAGAACAAACAATATAATGACCACTTAAAATGGTTCATCTTGTTGAAGATGATAGTCAACTTTTAACTCTTTAAATAATTGTCCATTTACATTTGAGTAGAAAACCAAATCACTCATTTCAAGATTGATAGTCGCTGCGTCATTTGCACACTAATTTTATATTTTGTTAAATAGAAGAAAAGTTACAATATTACCTTATTTATTGTTTATAATTTTCATCAAAATATTATTTTAATCCATCTGTTCCCTCTCTTTTTCTTTAAGAAACGACTTTAGATACAATTGATGTACAATAATTTTTGCAATATTAATAAAAGCAATTTAACAAAGAATATTTTAAAATATAACAAAATGAACTAAAATATCTTTTAAAAATAGCAAAAGTTTAGATTCTATCGATGATATACTGATAGACATTGATAGAATTTTATCAATATAGAAATTTATCAGTGTAGTATCTACTATTGATAGAATCTAAAATGTTAATATTTTATAAATATTTTGAGCATTTTGTCATTTATAATAATTTTCTTTTTATAAATCATTTTTTCTTTTGTTTCTATATTTATTTATTTATTTGGTAATTAGTAAACAAGAATGTGTTTAATAGTTGTTTCTTGATTTTCTTTGAGATTTATTTTTTTTTAAAATTTTATTCACATTTAATTCAATTAAACATCAAACAAAAATATGTGTCCTCCATTAAACATAAAAAAATAAAATTATCAAACCTAGATAGGAAGGTCTTATTGTAATCTTATGGAGAACGATATGAAATTGGGATCTGAAGGACAGAGCCGATGAGAGGAAGACGAAAACCCATGACATAGAGGAGGATCGAAACCCATGGCAAAGAGGAAAACAAAAACTCAATTATGTTAATGATCACAAAAGAATTGAGAAAAAGGAAAAGGAAATCAATAAAAAGAATTGAGAAGAAGGAAAAAGAAACCAATAGAAATAATTGAAAAAAATGAAAAAGAAACCAATAGAAATAATTGAGAAACGGGACGGGATAAACTACTTTTTTTTCTTCCAATAATTCCTTATAAAATGAGTAACGTTTCTACTTTTTTTAAGAACAAGAAACAGACAACATTACTAAACACCTCGGTTTCTTAAAAAATGAAAACAGAAACAGAAAATAGGGAACTGAAACATTACCAAGTGACATTTTTAAAAATGATCTAATTAACTAAAGAAATGACAGAGTGAACCTAGCTCAACTAACATTCGATTATGTTAGTGACCACATAATTAATGGCTCAAATCTCCCAAACCCGAATGGTAGTTAAGAAAAAAACTAAAGGAATGTTTGAATTTCAACCTAATTCAAAGAGAGATAAAAATGTTAATTAAGTATTAAAAAATAATTTGTGATGAGTAAAGAGTGTACACCGTTTATTCTCTTCAGTCTTCGCTTTCAAAGATAAACAGATCGTAGGTATCTAACCATCACATGCATACCGACATGATTGTCTTCTAACATAACCCACCTTGAAATATAGGGTTTTCATTAATTTCACATTAAAAAAGCTCTTTTTATCATCAACAACCGATTGCTTTTCGAGATCTTGTACATTGCATTTCCATAACGAAAATTAAAATGAATTAAAAGAAAAAATAAAAAAGAGAGAACTTTTTTGTGATTTGGAATGAACCTTCTCAGTGGAAGAAAAGGAATAGCGATGGAGCATCTCGAAACAAGAAGATGAAAATGGATTATGAGTTATGAAAGTATTTTGGACTAAAAACATGGGGATTACGGTTAAATTTGTTATCCTAAAAAATAAAGGTGGATAAAAAAGAATAACAAAATAGGAAGTTTTATCTTAAAAAGTGAAAAAAAAAATTGAAAATCGATGTTGCCACGTGTTTGAGATAGACGTGGAGAATCTAAACTCCTCAAAATGGGTTAATTTTAAATTAAAACAAAAAAAGTCGGTCACCAATTTTTTGTACGTTATGACTTTCACCAAAATAAAATAAATAATTTTTAAATAAAATCAATAAAATAATGATCGACAAAAATTAAAGTTGAGATTGGAAGTTATCTGTGTATGAGAAAGGTGTTAGCATCTTACAACATCCGTTTAAAAAATGGTAGCTAAATTTTATGTCTTAAATTGAAGTTATTATTTAAGTGAAATTCGTTTGGAAAAATAAGATTTAAAAAAATGTCTTATTTTGTTGTCATCACCTCAATATTTGAAGCAAAGATCCCATAAAATAAGTATAGAACATTTCATCAATGAGACTATATATTGAAAAAAAAAATTTCCCACCTCAAGAAGGTGAGAAATTAGTACCATTAATTTCTCAAAATTCGTGAATAGCCTTTTAACAAAATGATCTTTTAAATAGGCATTTTTAAAAATAGCAAAATAAATTAAAATATTTATAAGTTATAACAAAATTTTGGATTCTATTATTAATAGTCTTCTATCACTATAACATATCAATGACTATCATTGATAGAATTTGTTATAGGTTGTAAATATTTTGTAAATTTTTATATTTTTTAAAATTCCCCTCTGTTAAAAAAACATAAATAAAATCATCTTTTATTAAGATCAAAACTCATTCTCACAAACATGGTATAAGTTTTTAAAAAAGATTGATTATAAAACCTTATAAAATCATATATTAAATTTTGAATGTTTGAGAAACCATAAGAAATTATAACTTCAAAGAAAAAATTTCTAAATAATTTAAAGAAAAGTTTTGTAAAAGATTTTAAAACTTAGAGAAATTTAAATTAAAAGAATTTTAAAATGTTGAAAATTTTAATTAGAAAGATTTATAAATTTTAAATAGATATCACAATAAAATTTAATAGATAAATAAAAATAATAGTAAAAAAATATCCTAACAAATTAAGAAACATAAAACAGTAAATCAATATTTTAATAAAAATATATTGAAGATTGATCTTAGGATGAAAAGAATCAATTTTCTCACTTTAAAATTTTAGAAAATTAAACTTCTAAATTTCTTAAATTTCGTGATAAAAAAATTTATAAAAAGAATATGCTTTTTTTCATCTTAAAATTCTAGAAAATTAAACTTCCAAAATTTTTAAATTGCGTGGTAAAAAAATTTATGAAAAGAATATGCTTGTTAGAGAGAAAAAGAATTTGAAAATTTTTAAATGATACACAAATTCTTTTTAATAAATACAAAAGATATAACTTAACAAATTTTCAAATATCTTAAAAGAAATTTAATGCAAGTAAAGAAATATTAAATTGAACATCCAATGTAGCAATTAATGCACAATATTATATAAACAACTAACATTTAAAGAAGTATAGTTTTTCCTCGTTAATGGACATAAAAATACACATTAACATTTTAGAGAAAAATTATTAGAAATCGACTTAAAAAATCGACTCTTTCACTCTAAAAATTCCAAAAGAATGTCTCCCAAAATTTTTAGATTTTGTCATCAGTTGTTCTTTTTCTTTTTTTAAGAAAAAACAATTTAAAATGTTAATAAATTTAAGCAACTATTAACAATAACATATTAAATTGACCACAAAAGAGAGAAAAAAATTATATTATTAGATAACATATAAAAGATGAGAAAATAATAAAAAAACAATAATCAATGTTATGAAAAGAAGAAAAAAGAATTAAATAAAAATACTAATTATAAAAAAATATAAATATATAAATAATGAAGTTTAAGAATAAATTCACAAAGGAAAGAAATAAAAAAAAAATAAACAGCAAAATGTGAAACAATGTGTATGTAAATAAATAAAGGGAAATTTTCAAAAATAGCAAATTTTACAAAATATATACAACCTATAGCAAACTTTATCACTGATAATCATTGATATGCTATAGTGATAGAACACTATCATTGACAGAATTCAAAATTTTGCTATACCTTGTAAATATTTTAATTTATTTTGCTATTTTTAAAAATATCCCATAAATAAAATATATAAAAGAGAAGTTCACACGAAAACAAAAAAATAATTATAAGAGAGAAAAACGGAGAAATAAAAACAACGTCAGTAACCAAATATTTGATAATTTTTTTAAAAATTTTCTTTTTATTTTATATGGAAGGCTTGAAGAAAAATAAATAAAATAAGAAGAAGAAAAAAGAAAGAAAGAAACCTCAACAAACATACACTAAACTAGATTGTTGTTTTAAACGTGGGTCATTGGGACCAAAGATCCTACCAAATACATCTCCAACTAAGTTAGAGATTTTTGTGTGTGTTGAATTCTAGTCATCGTAGAGAATTTTTGTGAGAAATGATGGAGATTTAGGGGTTGCCAAAAGAGAAAAAAAAAAAAACGATGTTGTAGATCTCTTAGGGGGCGTTTGGGAAAAGGGTTATCACTATGGGGTTAGGGTTATGGTAACCCAATCCTTGTTTGGGGAAAGGGTTATCATAACCCTTGTTTTAGATTTATCACAACACATCTTCCCTCTCTCTCTCCTTTCTCAATCCCTCCTCAACTCCCCATAAACCTATTTTTTCAACTCCCCATAATCCTACATTTTCAACAAAAAAAAAATTACTCTTTTATTTATCAAATGTCATTTGTTTTTAATTAATTTAATGATATTAAAAAAATTATTTTTAATTTACTTTATTCACGAAATTATTTTTAATTAAATATTAATTGTGATTAGTTTATGCATTTAGCCCTTGTATTTAACTTTTTTTAAAAAATTTTATTATTTCATGTCTTTTATTTGTTTTTCTTCTTTTATTCGTTTTTCACCTTTTCAAATATTTTATTTTAAAACTAATTTATCTGTATCTAAACTATATCTCATAAATTTAAGTTAAATGAATTCTAAAAAAAATAAATTTTATTAAATTTATAAAAAAAAATCAAATCAGATGATTTAATATTAAATTAAATAACTTTTGAATTCTTAAATAACCTAAAAAATGTATAACAAATATATTTTTTTAAAAAGTATTTAAGCTTTAAATATATAAGAATTTTTTTAAAAAAAAACCAATTTAATAGCGAGATTTGAAATTCAAATTTTGAATTTAATTTTTTTACCAAATTATGCTCATACTTTCCAAAATGTACTTTTTTTTTTCTCTTTCCTCTTCCTTACTTTTATATCTTTCATTGATTCATTATAATTTTTTTATCATTTTTGTTGGTCTATGGACCAACAATCCTTTGATTTAAGAAGAGAGAGAATAAAAAACATAATGTTTAGGTAAGAAGAAAACTGAGAATGCTTTATCTTTAAAAGAAAAAACAGTAATTTATTCAACTGTAACGATTACTTAAGAAAAAAGTTGAAAATTTCATGTCGTATTTAAATAAATTAAGGCAAATTATTTTGCAAAAACTAGGACTATTTCGTAAATTAAATATACAAAATTTATGTATTGGAGTTAGAATATGATTTTTTTAAAAAAAATTAATAATTTCTTTGCACGTAACAATTACGTCAAAAATTTAAAATTTGACATTGTATTTAAAAAATGACTAAAAAATGTTTTACAAAAATAGGACATTTTGAGAAATTATTCACACGTAACGATTACATAAAAAAATATTTAAAATAGACGTTACATTTTACGACAATATGATAATTTGGTAAATTAAATATACAAAATTTGTGTTGGATTTAGAATACAATTTTTTTTTTAAAAAATGTATAAAAATAAATTTCATAACACTACCTACATAACCCTTCCCCCAAACACATCTTTATCATATCTACCCCATAACCCTTCATACATAACCCTTCCCCCAAACATATTTTATTTTAATCATCTCATAACTCTTCCTACATAACCCTTCCCCCCAAACACATATTATCATAACACTAACTCTTATCACAACACTAACCCTCCATAACTCAACCTTTTCCCCAAACACACCCTTAGTTTTATGAGGATGAAGACTAAGAGAAGTGATGACTATGGAGGCTAGATATTTGGATGAAGAAGAGGAGATGTGGAGGTTGTGTAAAAACCCTTAGGGACCGTTTGGGCAAGGGAAAGGAAAGACTAGAGTTAGCCATTTCCTTGTTTGGCTCACCGATTAAGGGGAGGGAAAAGATTACACTTAATCCCCTTATTACTCTATTTTCTCGTTTATTACACCATATTTTCCACTTAATCCTTCCATTTTTCAACACAATCATTTCATTTTCCAATATGATTCTTCTCTTTCCTCATTTATTTCTTATTACCTCTAAATTAATTTTCTTATTTCTTCTCTTTTCCAAACGAATTAATCCTCCTCTCTTCTTCTTCATTCTTTGTGAGCCAAACGAATTATTCCTCCTCTCTAGTATGTTGCTTATCGTTCTCGTGAAGAAAACAAAATTAATAAATAAAAAAAGAAATCTTGAAAATGAAAAAAAACAACGGAATTCAATTTTTTATTGTATAGGATTGGAGATACAAACTTAAAATATAATTTTTTTGTATTCTATTTACGATACAACTTGAAAAAACACATTTCACATAAATGAAAAAAAAAACAATACAATTTGTTTGTATTGTGTATTGTGTGTACGATCCTTTTTTTTTAATACAAAATCAACTTAAAAAGTAACACACATTTGTTGTGTGTTGGGGTTACATTAGAAATGAAATACAAACATTATTTTAATACAATTTTTCTTCGTTTTGGAAATCAGTACGAACAAAATAAATAAGTTTAGACAAACGCACAAAAAAAAACTTTTATTTGTATTTGGTTTACGAAAAACATTCCATAAGCATTTCTTACACATGGAAAAAATGTAATTCAATTTATTTCTCATATGGGGTTTCTGTAGAAAAAACAAATATTTGTCATAAATTTTTTTAAAAAGCATATTTTTTTTAATGTATTGGATTTATGGATCAAATTGAACTATACATTGAAGACAAATGAAAAATTATTTTTTTTTTTGTGAATTGAATTTACGATATAAATTTCAGAAACATATATATTTTACACAACAAAAAAAATTTAATACACTTTATTTTGTGTATTGGATTTAATGTAAATAAAGAAAGAAAAAACTACTGTACAAATGAAAAGAAAAACTTCATTTTGGAAAGTGTATTAGGTGTACGGTACAAATAAAAAAATTTTATACAAAATCAAAAAAAATTAATACAAATTTTGTGTGAACGCTTGAATTACTGTACAACCTAACTAAAAAATTGAATTTGAATACAATTTTTGGTTGTAGAGGCTTTATGGTACGAACAATTTATACAAATGCAAAAAATATTAGCACATTTTTCATTTTGTATTGGATTCACGAAAAAAACAAGAATTTCATTACCAAGAAAAAAATAATTTTATATTTTTTCTCATATGGGAATAATGTACAAATAAAAAAAAAAGATTACACAAATGAAAAAAATACAATTTTTTTTGTCATAATCTTTCCCACGTAATCCTTCATCCAAACAATGATTATAATAACCCCTATAATCCTTCTCCCATACAAGGATTATATATAATCATTCATATTCCTCCCACACAATCATTCTCCTAGAGAAGGATTATAATAATTCTTTTCTCCACTTAATCCTCCATTTTCCTTATTCATTTTCTCCTTTATTCATTTCATTCCCCCAAACGGTCCCTTAGGGATTTTAGTCATTTGAAAAAATGATTTTGACTATAAACATTCATCATCTTCTTCCATTGGAAAGACACACCTTTGGAAAGACTTCTTCTTGTGTCTTTCCAATGGAAGAAGATGAATATTTAGTCAAAATCATTTTTTCAAATGATTAAAAACTCAAATTGATAGTTTTTCTTTTTTAAAATTTAAAATAATATCAACTTTGGCCTACACTTCAAAATTAAAGGGCATGAAGCCTTTAGCGACCAAAACCTATTTAAAAAAGTTGTCACTTTTGTTATTATCCACTTATATTAGTTAGTCTAACTAATTGATTTAGTTACTTTAATTAAACTACTCATCCAACTTTAAAAGTAGTTAAATAACATTGTTTAAAAAAATAGTTAATCACAACATTAAAAATAAGTCTAGGTCAAATAACATTAACCTAATATTTGAATTAGTTTTAAATAAGATCGAATAAAAATAGATAACTACAATAAACCATATATAGAAATTTCCAGTTGACTAAAAAATCACAATAAATAAATTTGTTTTATAGGGTAATATATATATAGATCTCTGTATAGTTTTATAGTTATGGATTTTTTTTTGTTTTGTTTCTGGAGTAGTTTTGCTATATTTGAAAAACTTATTTAAAATTAGAATGTCCCTATCTCTACGTGATAGCAATTGATATATAGCTAATGGGCATTCTTTAGTTAAAATAAATTAAAAAGATATATAATCTAATAGATTAAAACTAAAGGTGATAAGTGAGAGTTAAAATATATAATAAAAATATGTAGTGCATGTGGTGTGAGTTAACATAAAACAATATGTCACAAACATAATCTTATTCGATGCAAATTGCAACAAGAAAAAGAAAAGAAAAGAAAAAAAAAACCTTTAAAGCAATGAGCGAAACCCATGTGGGAGTTGTTAGATGCCAAATTCAACTTATATTGACTTTTTGTTTTCCATTACATTTTGTCGCATCTTTTCTTTTTTAGTATATAAATTACGAAGATAATGTTAATTAAGTATTATTTCACTCTTGGTTGAAATAGAGATTTGGTAGTATATAAATTACCAAGTCGAATAAGCAAATGAGCTCAAGCCCACCTAAAGCCCATGAAGTTTCTCTATAAATAGAGACTTTTGCCACTCATTTAAGGATCTTTGGTTGAATGAAGAATTGAAGTTCTGAAATACTGAAGTTCTGAAATACTGAAGCTCTGAAAAATTGAAGATTCAAACTTCTACAAACTCTCAAGACGTGCAAGTTCGTATCAATCTCGAGATCAACATCTTCTGAAAGATTGAAGACTTGGAATATTAAACTTTTCTTGGATTCTAGAAGATCGAAGTTCGTATTTGAGAGAAAACATCAAAGAAGTAAATACTAAAGATTGTATCCACAACACCATATAACTCAATATATTAAAGTTCAATTCCACGAAATAAATTTCTTATGAAATCTTGTGTGAACAACCATTCTAATCATTGAATGCACTATTGAATTATAAAAACGAGAGCACTTTAGAAAAAAAAACACAATTCAATTTCTACTCATTCATCATCTACTTAAACAAAACAACAGGTAATCTTAAAAAATAATAATAATAAAAAGGTACAAATCGTTCTTAAACTTTACTAATTTTAGTAATATAATATATTTTTAAAAACTACAATAAAATATAAGGAGCATTTTTAAAAATAGCAAAATAAATTAAAATATTTTCAAGTTATATCAAAATTTTGGATTCTATCACTTATTGTCTTGTATCACTATAGTATACAATATGTGTTTTACCTTTCAATAAATTATCACAATCATCGTTCTTTCCTAAAAGAATTGATGTCATAATGCACACCAAAAGTATGAACACCTATAATGAAATTGGGTTGTGGTTTTAGTTACAAAACATTAACTTAAATAACCTATATTCATATTAATTTCAAGAAAGTCTATCTACACACAACCCAAAATATACAATATAGTTACTTCAAGTTAACCGAAACCACACATGCAAATAAACAAGACAACCTATAACAATACATTGTGTGTATCTCATAAAAATTGAGATTCTTTCTTTGCTTTTCCCTTTTTTTCTCTCTATTTTTTTATCCATAAGGGGGGAGGGGGTTAGCAAAATTAGCGCCACCACCAAGTTGCTTGACTAGAAAAAAATGGTTCTTCCAACCCCTACTTATATTTGAACACTTGATCAAATCTTCATAAGAGAAAATATAAATACTCACATTAATATTGAATATATCACTATAGTGCAATATATAAATGTCATACAACAAGAAGTATTACTATAGTGCAATATATAAATGTCATACAACAATAAGCAACTCACCACTGTGTTTTTTAATTGCTTCCAAACCATGTGAATTAATTGGTAGGTATGTGTCATTCGTCCTTAATGTAAAGGTCTACACACACTACAAGAAATTGGAGTTCTTCCGACATCGAAAAAGGTGTCGGCAAAAGCAATGTCGGAACAAAGATCAATCCCCGACGCATAAAATACACGTCGGCCGATACAATTATTTTCGACATTGTAGTTCAAGACATCGAGAGAAGATAAATGAATATTTAATTCTTGCATTTTTTTCCGACGTCATAAGTAAAATGTCGAAAAAGTTTAGCCATTTCCGACGTCATAAGTAAAGCATCGGAAAAATTTTAGCCATTCCCGATGTCATAAGTAAAGCGTCGGGAAAAGTGTAGTCATTTCTGACGTCATAAGTAAAATATAGGGAATAGGGGGTGTCTCCCAACATTTTTGATATGCATCGGGAATTCTCTTATAAAAACCCTTTCGGTTCTGTAATTCACAGAACTGAAAAGGAGAAGGCCAAGAGAGTTGAGAGAGAGGCCGAGAAAGAGAGAGATCCACGCCGTCGCTCGCCGTTGTCCTTGTCTGACCGTTCGTCGTTGTCTCCGTCGTCTCTCTTCATTCTGGTAAGTGGTTTAGTTTAGTTATTGTTTTGTTTTAGTTAATTAGTTTTAGTATTTAGATTTCAAAT
>JBBPDI010000015.1:9674431-9697840 GCA_037974545.1 Cucumis variabilis | reverse complement strand
TGCTCAAGGTTTGGCATGAGAAGTTTCAGAAGCTGGAGTTGATTTAAGAGAATTTTCATTTGGTTGGGAAAAAGTTTCTAATGGTTGATCTGCTGCAGGGGACAAACTTTTAAAACTTGGTCTCTTGTCAACAGGGCTTCTGGTATCCAACTCTAATTGGTTTTCATGAGAATTTGATCTCCTGGACTTTGATTTTTGGAAGACTCACGTTGTAAATTTGGGAAACTAAGACAAGACAATAGTTTTATGAGTTTCCGTTTAGTAACCGAAGTTGTTAAAAAATTCTCTTTGAAGGAAAATTCATTTTCATTAAAAACCACATGAAAAAAAAAAAGTGCTTTAAAAAACTTTTAGAAATGCATAGTCTGGTGGCCTATCAAAGGTTCTTTCCGACGGGCGGATTGATGGATTTAAAATGCATAGTCTAGTGGTCTATCAAAGGCTCTTTTCCAAGGACGGATTGGTGGATTTAAAATGCATAGTCTGGTGGTCTATCAAAGGCTCTTTTCCAAGGACAGATTTAAGAAGGAGCCAGGGACACGTGCCCTCCTAGTTTTTGTATTTTACTATTAATTTTTAAAGAAGTACAATATATATTAGATAATGTTTCTTTTAAAGAAAATTTGGTTTCTGGTGCAGTGGTTGTGCCCTTCTCTGTAAGTCTAACATCTTAAGTTCAAATCCTATCTCTAATTTTCAAAGAAATAGAATTTGATTTTCTAAAAGAAAAACAATTTTTTAAAAGAAAAAAAAACATGTATAAGATAAAATCCTATCTTATTTCCTAGCATTCACTTGTTATCTAACGAATTTCCACTCTCTCAATACATTCCATGAAAAAGGTATTATTTTTTATTTTTTGATGCAATTTTTAAATTCACATATTTACATTATTTATGTATATATTTATTTTATTTCAAAATTAAATGATACAAGATAAATTTTTTTCCGTTCATCGTTAGAATATAAGTATCGTATCAATTCACTAGTAAGTTCAAATTCTTCTTAATATTTTTAATTTTTACTTTTTAATCTATGTGATAAATCATAATGCTTAAGTTGTTTAATATTAAATTTGTAGAGTAAATATATTAATATGGAGAGATATTTTAAAAGAAAAACAACAATAGAAACTATAGAGATATCATTTTCAAACAAGAGACAAATACCTGATTCATATAGATCTTATACAGAAATCAATTTCCTGTGGATCCTGATCATGGATCAATTTCAAAACATGAAAACTCGTAAAGAACACGTATTAAATTAATTAATTTTTAAAGCTAACTAATGTTTTTAAAATATTTTTTAGTGTGTTTGTTATACAGTGCTCTGATCTATATAAAATTTCTGGATCTATCACTCCTATTTTCCATGGTGATTTTGAGTTTAAAAGTAGTGTAGGAAATCTATTTGGTAAAAAAACAGCATAGACAAAGACATCTCACCACCAGAATCTTAAAATGCATGGAACCTTGTGCTAGCAAGGTTAGTCCCATTTCTACACTATGGCTATGTTTTCTTTCCACAAGATCATTTTGTTGACTTTTATGGGGGACAAGGATGTCTAAACTCTATTCCATTCTCTCTTAGAAAATTTGTAAAACTTCTAAACTCACCTCCCCAAATCAGTTTGCAAGGTTTTTATTTTTCTCTCAAATTTGTTCTAGGACAAAGGCTTGGAAAGCTTGATCTTTGTCTTTTAGAAAATAAATATATGTGAGCCTAGCGTGATTGTCCACAAACTTTGTAATATTTATACCCCGAGGTGGAAGCTATTGGTGAAGGTCCCATGCATAAGTCAAGCTATAAGCTCAAGAGGTTTTTGTGCATAAAAATTGGAATTTTTAAAAGGAAGAATACGGGATTTGCCAAATTGACATGCATCAAAAAAACTACTATTTTTATTGTCAAGAGTAGAGACACTTGAATGATTTAAAATTTGGGATCCATAAATAACAACTTACGATGCCATACGTCTCTAGACACACTTAATTGACTCAAAAGAAAAATTTGTCTACTTTAAGTGTAATAGTTATATGTAAAATGAATTCACATATCAAATGATTGTTAAGAATTTTAAAAAATAGGTACGTAGTAGACCTGTGGAAAAAAAAAAAAACAAACTAAAACTAAAAAAGGAAAAACCAATCACATAACAAACACAAAAACATAAAATAAGATTTCTTTTCTAGAACAATTTATAGCAATAAATTATGAAAATAGAGATTTGTACTTTGATAACCCTCCAAATTTGGATGAATTGAGAGTGGAATTCTTGAAAAAGAAAGTAGTGATATTGCATAGGATGCTAAAATGAGAGGGGAAGATTCCATAAAAAGAAAATAATGATAAGAGGAAAAACACAAAGCAACAACGTAAAGAAGAAGAAAAAGAAGGAGAATATGATGAGAAAATTCATGGAGAAAATTTTTTTATTAAACGTTTTGATTCCTCTTTGGTTTTCTAGGAAAAATACAGTTAGTTAATTGTTGTTCTTGTTCATTACTTTAATTTTTTTTTAAAAAACACAAGCTTAAATAAATTGCCATACATATTTTATTCAAACAAAGATGGTAAAATTATTGAAAAAAAGTTTAAAAACAAATTAGTAATCATAAAAACAATTTTGAAGAGTTTAAAAGAACAACATCATATGCATTTGACATATGGACTCAACTCGCATCCCAATTATAGACATGAATTCAGATAAAACAACTATGCACCCCCAAACACAAACATGCGAACTCTCCAAACTTATAAAACACGCGAACTCTCCAAACATATAAACTCTCTAGACATATGAACTTCATACATGTTATATCAACTCAGTGGCCTAAACAACCCCTAAATGTATTTTACAAAAACATAAAATATCAAATTAAATAACATAAAAATACTTAATTTAATCCTTCATCGATAAAAACGGTTGATTTTATGGAAAAAGTTGATGATCAACATTGAAGAGGATACATGAAGATTAAGATGAGGAGGTATGTTTTTGATGTATATTTCTTTTAGCTTTTTCTATATATTTCATTTCACTTATTAGTATCAGATACGTATCTGGTATTGATTCTCTGTACACTTTTGAAGTATTTGTGTTTCATAGGTTATGGGCCTACCTCAAAATCTGTAATAAAATTATGCAATCTTATTGAGAAATAGAGAGAGTGCTCAATCTAATTGTGGTTGAAAATTACACGGGACGCTAGTACCCTATATCTCTATCATTATTGTTATAAATATTGGTATTATAACATTATGGAAATTATGAGTTTGCCAGGTTTATTGTTACCTTTTACCTTTCTTGTTATCGTTAGGGTTCAACTGTAATAATAATCATAAATAGTAATAAGAAGATGTGACATACTTGTAAATCTAGGTAAACTCGATCAAAAGCAATCCCTTTGTATTTGTGATTCAAGCCTATAACGATTCATCAATCAATGAAATTTTATTTCAATCATACCCATTTCATTGCGGTTTAGTAAACATGTTCTAATTTGCATGCCAATAACATGCACCAAAATAATAAAGCCTAGCTATGAAGTTGACAATTTTTTTTAAAATATTCCAAGTTTGTCTTAGTATATAGTAATGAGGAGATTTGAACCTAAAACCTCTTTTACACATATACAATTGAACTGAGCTTATATTGACTTTTCACACTCATTTCTGTATTCAAACACTTCAAATTTTAGTCTAAAAGATCAACTTTTAACTTAAAAATGTTGAAAATACCATATATATAAATATATATACACATGTATGCACACACACACACATATATATATGTTAAGCAAAAGATAAATCAATCATGGCTCCTTCTTTAATATTGCATTGTGGAGCAAAGTATGCTTATGAGCATGATCCACTAATATTCATTATTTATAATCTAACCCTTATGCTCTCTTTTTATATATTTTTCTCAATAACTTTATTATTCTAAAATATGCACTATGTGCCGAAAACATTACAACAAATATAAAATATAAAATGGTATGAATGTCACATAGTTTGGGCGGCCTTTTAAGCTCCTCACGTTGTCCATTACAGCCCTACACGTTTAATATATTGTTTAGACGTTATTATATAAAATATTGAGGTTTCACTTTTATGAAAATATTAATGTCCATCTTAATTTTGAGAAACTTTATAAAATTTGATGAACATTTGACACATTATTATAATTAGCTAATGAATTCAATTAAACTATAATTTATAACTGTTAATCATCATTTCTATCCAGTGAGACAACATTTACATCTATATTATTGTAAAATAACGTCGATATGAGAGCATAAATTTTAAAAATAAATAATAATTAAAAAATTTATAAAAATTAATTGCAAAATTAGGAGGCATGAAATATTTACGTTATATATAAAATAATTGCAAAATGTAAACACGTTATATATAAAATAATTGTAAATTGTAAGTTGTGTTATTATAAAATGAAGATAAGCATATCATTAAACTAACATGATAACAAGGAACTGAGAATTCATAATATTAAAAATAACATGACATAATAGAAAAGAAAGTAGAAAAAGAAAAATACACAAATAAATAGAGTTGAGAGAAATTAATATTAAAGATCGGTTAATTTTTATAAATATAATAAATCGAAAAAAATATTCAGAGTCTGTATAACAAAATGAAAAAGTGATGAAACTACTAATTTTTTTTCAAGTATTTCAGACTTTTCTTTCATTTTTATCATCTTTCTTCTCTTTCTCTTATGTGATTTTTTTTCTTTTTCATCGTCTTTTTTTCTTCTTCTTTTGCAATTTTTCTTTTATTTCTTTTCAAGCTGTTATTTGTTATTTGGTTCAAGATCATGTACAAAATGTAAAAGATCTTTTTTATTTTTTTTCAAACCGTTATTTGGTTGTTTCAAATATAAAAGATTCTAAAAAAATCGTTGGATATTGGATAGCAAAATGCCAAATTTAAATGACTAATCTAAATGACCATATGCCAAATATATACAAAAAAATCTTAAAGAAAAACCATTAACATTTAGCTATTCAAATTTAAACGATCAAATCTAAATCGTGTACCAAACCTAAATCATCATTACAAAAAAATCTTGAAAAAATTGTTTAAATTTGACTACTCAAATTAAATTTAAATGATAAAATCTAAACAATTGTGTAGAAAAATCTTGAAAAAAATGGTTGACATTTGAAAATTTAGGTAGCCAAATGTAAACGATGAAATTTAAACGAGAAAAAAATAGCCAAATAATGATCGTTTATCATTTACATTAGGTGTTGGGTGCCACAGAACATCCTTTGTATTTTTTTTTTATCATGGACCTATAATTTTTTTTTTATAATTATAAATATTTTATCGTTTTGTTATAATTTTTGAAAGATTCTATTAAATAACTTATATTAATTTAGATTTGAGGTGAAATGACATAAAAATTCAACCAAATATGCGGTTTCTTGGAAATAAACTTTTTGCATGATAGTGTAGAAAACATTTCCCCTGCACTTAAAAGAAAAAAAAGAAGATACATTTTGATTAGAAATATAGAAATTTCAGGAAATGTGGAAAAATTGAAATTCCTTTGCTATCCAAATTTCGAGTCTATCGAAAATTTGAACTCTGTGTATACCATATATTCCATAAATGTTTTAGATTTTGAATTTTTAAATTTGTTAAAAGTTTCTTAAGCTTTATTTATTTATTTAATCAATTTAATATTTTCGTCGTCGTTTTAAAAATTTTAAAATATTTTTACTATCTATCTCTCTATTAACCTCATTTTGGAATTTTAACCATGTTTATTAATTATTTATTTTGGTCAATTTTAATTTAGTTCAAAACCTTTCAAATTAATATTTCCTTCCTCTGGAGTGATTTCACCCATTTTATTCTATATTTTTATATGAAAATCAAATGCTATCTTCTTTGAGATTTAAATATATATATAATATATACGGGTAATCTATTGAAAAATGTAATTTTACATTTAATATACCATGGTTTTTTGGCATGTTTATAAATACACTGGAAACTACAAATATACATCACATATGTTGTTTTGGTGGAGTGCATTTATTGTAAAATTATGATTAGAAATCTTTGGTTTTTTCACTCTTTTTTTTGTCTGCATATCTACCGGACTTATTTATGGTTACAAATATACGTTTTCATATGTGTTTCATTTATATATGAGTGTTTCAAATATTATACCCAATGTTAATTTAAATATAAAAGAAGTTATTCGGAATGGATTTAAAACAAGCAAAATTTAAGATTGTGATATAATATTATTTATACTCCATAATTTGTTTTTGAAAAGGTATATATACTCCATGTTTTAATTTTAGTTTAAAATTCTATTGAAATATATATTTCTTATACTTTGTCATAAGTACACATGTTTATTTAGTTATTTTACAAATAATATATACTTTAAATAATGTTGACACTTTGAAATAAAATCATATATATTTGAAATTGAAAATAAAAGGTAGAAATAAATCTCATATGTTTAAAAAGCATAGGGATTTATTGATAGATTATGCCTATTTTTATATACAAAACTCATGTTCCTAGTAACTACATAGAAAAAATAAGGAAATATAGAAATAGGAAGAAGAAAGAAAAGAAAGATACCTGTAAAAAATTTGGCCAGTTAACACTACAAGAATTTTCGTTTTTACCGACACAGAGAAACGCGGGCAGTGCTTATGAAAAACATGGATAGAGCTTTTGTCGACATTTTTTTTTCGTGGACACGTTGCGTGGCTGAAACACCGTCATCTTTTCCTTTGCCCACGTTTTTGATGTTGTGTTGGCAGGAATGCTCACGCAAATAAAAAGCGTGGGCAGAAAAGATATTTCTAGCCACGAAAAAAACATCGACAAAAAGGTATTTTTGCCCATGATCATCACGTCGGTAAAAATATATTTTCTATCCATGAAAAGAAAGTCGACAAAAAGGTATTTATGCACACAATCATCATTACGTCGACAAAAATATACTTTCTGGCCACAAAAAAGACGTCGGAAGAAAGGTCTTTTTGCCTGCAAATCATCGTTACGTCAGCAAAAATAAATTTTTTTGTCCACGTTTGTTTCGAGGGCAGAAACAGTTTCTGTCGACGAAAAGATTTTTGTCGGCATAAAGAAAATTTCTCTCCAAGCTAAATTTGTCGGAAGAAGTACATATATACATGTGGCAAAAACGATATTAATTGTTTTCACATTTATTATTGATATTGTATGATTCTGAATTAATTTTCAAACATATAAAGAATTTTCTGGCTATAACAAAATAATTAAAAATTGCAACAAAAAAATTAAAGATGAAAATATTTCTAACAATTAATGCTTTGTCAAAATATGACAAATCATAATTTTTTAATGTGTCAAGGTACATGTGCTATATTAAATTTCATTTTGGCCTACCAAAATGAACACCAAAATTAATGAACAAAAAATATTAAATACACAAAAAAAATAGTTAACTTAGTTAGAAAGTTTTCAAAAAAAAAAAAAAATAGTCATTCCTTGCTCCTTCAAAAGCTATATAAACCTTAAAAAGGTACATAAAAATGAATAAGCTAAGTCCCAAGTACAACTTTGAAACTCAAGTACAAAAAAAAAATGTGAAATGTATGCATGATTGGCTACCGTAACTGTAGGATAGTCACACATAATATTGAAACATGCTTTAACAATATATATTTTTAAAATTCTAGTTTAGAAAAATACCTAAGGGTTTGAAGGTGCATCATCTTCCTCTCCTAGATCCAAGTTTTTTTTTTTTTTTTAAATTTTAATGTCAGCCCACCATTGTTTCCATCTTACAAGTTCATTGGTTAACTTTTCATTTGCTTCTTTAAGGTATGTCATCTCATTCTTCTCTTTCTCACGTGTAGATGACACATTACTACCTAATGGTTCATCAATTTTTGGGTTGACAATTTGCATTGAGCGACTCCCTAATACAATTTTGCATGTCTTCGTACTAGAGATCGTCTGAACACCATATTTAGTTGACTCTACAATGATTTGTTGCATTTCCAATTGTATGAAAGATTTAGTTAGATTAAATATATTGAATAGCATATGAATTTACTTAGTCATGATAAAACAAATTTACATGGATCTTTTGCCTTATCATTGATCCATCCTTATTTTTCACGAAAATGTGTTTGATGGAATACCTCTACCTCTACCTCATCAACATCGCAATCTTTTTTCTTTTTCTATAACAAAAATGCAATTATGATTACAAATACAAAATGTCATACAATAGTACAAAAAATAATTATAATGCATCATACCAATTCATGTCGAACTTGTAGGAATGACTTTGCTCTAGTTACGTCGTTGAACTTTACAGTAGAACGACTTCTTTTATTTGTCTCTCGTTTTTTCTAATTGAAGTAGTGATAAGAAAAAGTACGTTATATTCATGTAAAACAACTTGTTAAACTAAGGAAAACATACCTTCCATTAATCTGTTTCCCATCTATCACACAGAATGTTCTAATCCTCATGTGTTATCCCATGTGGAAGATTGACACGAGCTTCAATAAGGTCATCAAATTCATAGTAATCTTTGTGCAAGCCTGTTCTAAATTCTCTAAAAGTATTCTGCATTTTTTCTTCTAAGTATTTTCTTACAATTATGTCAGTTCGGTCAAATTCAAAATGTGTCTGCATATTTAATAATATATGTATAAATGGACCACTTTTACATTTAAAACAATATATAAAGGCATAAAATAAACATAAACATATCTCCAACCGATCAATCACGAGCTCCATTAAGCCTATAGGTACCACTTTTCAATTCTCACAACTCAATGGAATAGTGTTTCGAACGACAATACCAATGCCTAACACAATTTTAAGGGCAAAGGCAGTCACTGATTTTTCTTCATCTTTGTTAATCTCTATTCTTTATCTTGATCTTTCCATGTTTTTCTACAAACTTGTCCAAATCTATGTTTTGACGGTACCCTCTCATACCCTTTCCTCGCTTTTTAGTTTGTGATTGAGATCCTAAAAGTAAAACTATTTTTAGGTCATTTTAGTAATGTATAAGAAATAAACTTACATATCATATTAATACCGTCTTGATGAGTGGATGGATCAATTGGTGTAGTGTTTGTTTCTTCAACTTTAGTCAATGCCAATTGTGCTTGATTTAGATGTACCATTATGCTGCAAAAACAACTATTAGTGGTTAGACTTTAAAATAACATGTCGTAAGTAAATTTGTTAAACATATTATATATACCCTTTATTCATTACCATCTAAATCCAAAGATTCTAGTTGTTCAAGTTTGTCATTTATAAAGTCATCATTGATTGGAGATTGATCTTGATTGTATATCTCTTGATGATCAACAATAGTAGGTTCAACATCGCCTCTACAAAATAGGATATCATGTATGGATTCATCGATCCCAATTGAACAAGATGCTTCTAACAACTCTTCTTCTAATTCTTCAACTTCTGGGACATCCCATACTTGTTTATTTTGAACAATTTGCACAATTTTTCAAATATTGGAAAGTTTTGGGTCATCAATGTAGAAAGCTTGCATGACTTGAGTAGCTAATATGTATGGGTCATCATTGTACCAAAAACGGGAAGCATTAGTTATTTTAAACCCTTAATCACAACAAAATTTGTTCTTCCTAACATCAGTGTTAAACCAATTACATTTGAAAAGACATACACGTCTACATTTAGGGTATTCTAAGTCCAAGACCTCTTGCAATACACCATAATAATTCGTTTTGTTGGCTTTGGTTTCTCCATATGCTATGACTCCACTATTCTGAGTAGTTCGATGATTGTCACACTCTATTGAATGAAAACGTAATCCATTTACAAAGCAACCACTGTATGTGCAAATTTGATTAATAGGCCCTAACGCTATGGAGTAAAGATCATCAGATGCTTTACCTTTTTCACGTAATGAAAACATCTACATAATATTATGTAGGTTAGAATAACTACTAATAGCTTAATAGTAAAACATCATACTTTGAAGCTAAAAACAACACTTCCATGTGCTCTAAATCAATTAGAAAATTCTAATTGATGCCTTCTAAATAAATCTAATCCATCCTGTCCTCTGGTATTTATGAAACTCAAATGTTCTCTTCTTATTCAATCACATCATACATTAAAAAGAATTTTGACTTACTTAAATACAATATGAATTGACAAGTAAATGAATGTACATAATGTACCTACGATACGATTCTATTTAAGAACAATTGTTCAGAACTTACCAATGGCACATTCGTTTATCTTCCTCAGATAGCATCTTCACAACTGACCCACCCCCCCGGTTAGTCACACATTCTGTTTAAATACATCAAAGTCCCCACAACCAAGTTGTATGTTCATTGACTCATCATTTCATGGATTCCTATTGAATCTTGTCTCTATTCCTGTTAGATACATCGAGCAGAAGGTGAAGCATTTATTCAACTATAGCTTACTGGACCAAGAATATTTGTCTCAGTCGATAAATGAATTGCAAGATGTATCATTACGTCAAAAAATGTAGTTGGAAAAATTCTTTCATATTTTTAGAGTACAATCACAATATCAGCTTCCAGAAGATTTAGGTCATTGATACGTATTGTCTTTGCACACATATCACGGAAAAAATTACATAACTCAACGATAGTTGTACACACATCCTTATGTAAGTATGCTCATACATCAATGGAAATAAGTCGTTGGAGTAAAATGTGAGACTCACGAGTCTTTAGTCCCCATAATTTTCCATCATTGACACTCACACATCGTGATATGTTTGAGACAAATCTATCAAGAAATTTAACTGATTTCAAGAACTTAAAAAAGTCTATTCTTTCACTATCAGTTAATGTATACGTAGCATGTGGTTTTATCAGCTTAGTTCCTTGCCTTTGCAAATGTATTTCTTTTCTTATATTCAAGTATTCTAAATCTAAACGGACATTGATTGTGTCCTTTATTTTATCATCAATATTTAATAAATTACCAAGTAAGTTGTCACAAACATTTTTTTCAATATGCATGACATCTAACTTATGTCTCAAAAGAAGTTTAGACCAATACGGAAGTTCAACGAATATAGTTTTCTTATTCCAATTAATAGTACGCTTTCTTTTCTAATTCATCTTGGATGGATGCTTACTTAACACTGAAAAGTTCATGGAGTTTATTTGTTATAAGATCTCATCTCCACTCATTATAGTTGGTGGAGGCCTGCGTTCCGATTTTCCGTCATGTTGTCGACTTTGACGCCAAGTATGATTAGAAGAAAGATAACGTCAGTGTCTCATAAAAATATTTTTCCTTTTATCTCAAATGATGACGTATCTTATTTACAAGTAGGACATGCTTGATATCCTTTCATACTTCATCTCAACAAGTCACCATATGAAGGAAAATCATTGATGGTCCACAACAAACATGCATATAATCAAAAGTACTCCTCATCTGTACAGTCAAAGGTTCGCACACCATTATTCCACAACTCTTTTAACTCATTAACTAAGGGCTGCAAATATACATCAACCTCTTTCCCAGGAGGTTTAGGTCCAAGTACAAGCAAAGACATGAAAAAATTGGATTCCTTCATTCACTTCCAAGGGGAAAAATTGTATGGTATAAGCACCATTGGCCACATGTTATATGCAGTACTCATATTCCCTAATGGATTAAAACCGTCTAAAGCTAAGCCTAAACGAACATAAGCACCATTAGCCACATGTTCTCTATCAAAGTGCTTCCATCTTGCAACATCAGCTGGATGTCGTAAAACATCCTCTATGTCAACTCATTTATCCTTATGCCATATCATCTCAGAAGCGATATGTTATGATAAAAACAATCGTTTCAACCTTGGAATTAATGGAAAGTGATGCAAAACCTTATTTGAAATCTTCTTTCCTTTTCCACTCTCTGTTTTATATCGAGATTCACCGCATATTGGACAACTTTGACAATTAGAAAATTCTTTTTGAAATAATACACAGTAATATTAAAGTGTGGATGGAATCATATCCTAACCCTAAGTCACATAATTTTCTCTTAGCTTCGTAAAATGATTTAGGTATAAATGTACCGATTGGAAATGCATCTTTGAACAATTCTAGTAGCATATTGAACGATTTGTTGCTCTAATTATTCAAAACCTTGATATGCATTAACTTCACCAAAATATTTAATGAGGAAAAGTTGGAACATCCAGGATACAACAGGTTACGTGTTTCAGTCATCAACTCCTAAAAAATGTTACTAGTATCCATGTCATCAACATCTTTTGGAAATTCATCATCAAAACCATCTCCGTCATCAAAATTTTCTTCCCTTGCTATCAGTGATATCCTTGTAAATTAGTTAAAAGATCTAAAATATCATTGTCCTCATTGCTAACATTAGATTCTCTACTTAATCTATCACCTTCTAATGAAGTAGCACCCCGTTCAAATCTAGCTAAGTTCGTTGCTTCTCCATGATAAACCCATTTATCATATAAAAAAGATACTCCATACGTAAATAAATGGAGCTCTACTCCATCCAATGTTTGTGTTATTGAATTTTGACAATACTTACATGGGCACCTAGTTTTCTCCACATCATTTACCTGACACTTAGCCACTTCTATAAATCGGGAAACTCCATCAATATAATCACGTGAAAATCTATTTTTTAGTTTAATCCAATCCCTATTCATCTTCAAATAGTATGGACAAAAAGTCAACCCTGTAGCAATAATTATCACAACATGTTAGCTTAAGTGTCTAAGTGGCATTTTAACTCAAAAAGGGTTTGTGTAGCCTGTTAAATGTCAAAGTAACAAAAACCCAATTGTAACTTTCAGACTAAAAACCAACAAAAACCCAACTATTAAGAGTCTTAAATATCAAACTAAAAATCACCTTAAAAGTGTGTAAGTTTAAAAAATCATTTCAAAATGCTTAAGTGTGCCTTCCAAACTCATAACGGAACACAAAATATCGAAAAAAGTGTCCAAAGTACCACTTTAACTTAAACATACATTAAGTAGAAAATATATGCATGAATTTAGCCACCGTAGTTGTAGGATAGCCACAACATATTATAATTCAAGCATACAATAAATAGAAATATATGCATGATTTGCTATCATAGTTGAAGGATATTCATGCGTAATATTAATATCTATAAAAAAGTTTCTTATTAAAATAAAACCAGTTAAAAAGTGTCTAATGTAACAATTTAAATTACTAATATATTTAATTAATGTTCTATTCAATAGAGTTATCAATGTAACATTTCTAAATTACTAATATATTTAAAAATGTTCTATTCAATAGAATATTTTTTTTTTCTCATTCAAAATAAAAGTATTACAATTTATTTGTTTCTTATAGATGTTTTTTGTTTCATTTACAGGTGGTTGAGTTTGCTATTATTTGGAGAAGGCTGGCACAATAACCACCATGCCTTCGAACATTCAACTAAATTTGGTCTTAAAAGATGGTTGCAAATATTGAGCTGCTTAGTCCTAAAGTAAAAGAATGATGAACAGTAAGCTACAGTCATCCTAACATACAGTTTGATGCACAATATTTTTTTAAACCTCGAGATTAGTTCAGGTACTTTAAGCATCTCACACACCTCAATTGTGCATCTGGCCTTTTAGCCTTGAACTTCATAAGGATGTTAAAATTTCTTATTTAGAGACTAGAGTAAGGGAAATAAATAAGAAGATAAATCCAAGGAAGCACTAAGAATTCGGTGGAGAATTACTACTTTTATATGTGTCAGATAAGGTATTGAAATTTTAATGCAATAATATAATTCATACATTATTTGAGTTAATACTAATCGATAAGCAGAGGGTGCGGCGAGTTGTTTAGCGAAGAGCATTGACGATGAGGAGTGAAATCGAACTTGTACAATCGATGTCAGCAAAGAAAATCTTGGTGTTTGGGGTACAACAAGCTGTTCACGGAAAGGCATTCGGTAGAGGATTATTGTCCGATGTGGGATGTTCGGATCAGTCTGGGCGTTTGGTAGAGCTGGTCGACTATGACGTTTGTGATGATGGGTTTTCAACGTAGATCAATTGTGGGCGTTCGACGTGAAAAGAAGTTGAAGCGTTCAACGTTGTCTATGGATGTTTGCGAGAAGAAGATCGACATGAGAAGAAGATTGGGTGAGAAGGTCGAAGTTAGGATGAGAAGATCGAAGAGCGGTGTTTTTTGGCATATGGTTGGAAAAAGTCATGCGAGGGGGGGGGGATTACATGAGAGAAAAGAAAAGGGAGGAAAGAAAATTAGTTTTTTTTTTCTTTTAAAACAATTATGCCCACGTTATAATTCTAGCATCGCCATATCTGTAGGTTTTGTATCGCCATAAATATGTATAAACATGTAGGATTTTTCGCCAGATAAATTATGTGGGCACGTATTTAAAATATTGCCAACACACGATACGTGACCATAAACTAAAATAAATGTTGACAGAAATCCAACTTAAAAATTTTTCTTTTCACCTTACAAATTTTTACCTAGGTATATATTTTTGTTGGCAAAAATGATGATGTGCCCACGCAATACACAACTTTTTGTCCACGTATATATTTTCGTCGGCAAAAATGAAGATGTGTCCACATAATGAATTTACGTCACCACATCATATCTTTGCCCACATTTTTTTTTCGTTGCCAGAAAAAATATTGACAGAGCCCAAAATTCTTGTAGTGTAAATTCTGCCACGTTATCAAAACAAAAATTATGATAATTATAATTTGATTGGCTTTGGGTAGTCAAGTTTTCTTATATCCAATCCAATTAAAGCCCTTGATGGAAAAATTGGGTTAAAGAAATAATGTGCTCAAGCCCGTCAAGAAAGTAGGCCCAAACCCAAGCCCAACAAGCAAATGGACCTAAGCGCACCTAAATCCCATGAAAAATCTCTATAAATAGAGACCTCGTCATTCATTTAAAGGATCTGGGATTGAAGAAAAAATTGAAGCTTTGATGAATTGAAAATTCAAACTTTTGAAGCTTTGAAGAATTAAAAATTAGGTGACCATCTTCTGGAAGATTGAAGACTTGGAAGGTTAAATCTTCCTTGAATTATAGAAGATTGAATCTAAAATTGATTTGTAACCACAACTTCCTGAAGATCGAAGAACAAGAAGTTCTAAGTTTTATTTTGTATTCAAGAGAACATTAAAAGAGTAAATATTAGAGATTGTATCCACAACACTCTAAATCAATATACAAAGTTCAATTCCACGAATTGCTTATCTTCAAAAAAATGGTATGACCAGTTTGACATACCCAGTGGGACGATCTCTACCTTTCATCTCTTTCTCTTTTTTGCAAAGAACATCTAAAGAAATCATGATGTCTAAAGGCAACACTTTCAAAGCTTTAAGCAACATCAGCAAGAGGCCAAATACTTGTAGTCACTCAAAAGAAGCTCAATAATTTGAGGATATGCCTTCCTTTGAGGTTGCAAATAATATTTGAGAACAACAATCAAAGCCACCGAAAGGTGGAATTGTAATAAAAGAAAATCTAGTGATTGATGAACATACTTCATCGTCTGAACGCTCAAGTGAAGAGAGGTCTTACTTAAATATAATGTCAGTTATGGTGACGAACGTGGATACTGTTGGATTTTATATCCTAAAACTTGCAAATAGTAAATTTAATCCACTGACCATCGTTATTAATAAAATGTTATTATTATAATTTCAGTAAGTGTTATTGACTATATTATTAGTTTTGTCTCAATAACCTAAATCCAATAAACTAACATCCTAAGCTATTTGATGTGTTGAACAGTATGTAGAGACATACAAGGATCAATGTTCGAGATACAACTTAGAAGATTTATAGTATAGGGATAAGGTTGGGTCCTTATCCTGGTAACACTATGAATACGACTCACTTTGTATTTGATACAAATGCAATGATCCAACATGTGCATGTAGGTGAAATGCGAGCGAGAGTATCCTATGCAATGAGTTTGCATAAGACTAAACCACATAATAATAACCATTAGATGTAACTCCCTGAACTAGTTAAGTTTCTATTTCATTAGAATGACCTAGGTAACTCAGTCTTAATCCTGAGTGTATTATCAACTCCTGTTCGCAAGAGATTGTCCTTTGGTTTGTACGGGTGAGAGTGGCCAGATTGTAGACTCAATATACTTATCATTTTAGGGACAAGACCGAGTGGGAAGTTGAAAACATAATCACACAAGAGGGAATTCACTCCTCCTCGACTTTAGGGTAAGTGATACTTGTAGAAATACAAGTTATTGTAGCCTCTTTTATAGAATAACGAGGCCAAAAGGTAGGAGAAGTGTATCAAAACGTATGATTCATGTTGAAAATGCATAGTATTAGAAAATGCAGTTTACATAAGCTCACATGCCTGTTCATCGTGTTTTCAATGCTTTAACGCAGGTTTGCTAACAAAGAGAAGAAGTAAGTGAATCGAAAAGGATCTCACAAAAAGAGACTTAGCGAGAAGGCTAAATCATAAGGCAAGAACGATTTGGTAGAGGACAAAGTAGTAGTTGGAGTTACGTGATGGATGTGCAAAGATTACTTTTGGCACACGTAACTGGAAGAACAATTTCTAGCCTAAAAGTGTCTATAGAAAGCCTTGAGAGCCTCGAGAGGCTTAAGTGGTCAGACGTCTGAACGGACCAGCCAAAAAGGCCTAAAGAGGCAAAACCCTAGAGAGGTGGGAAGGAATGACCTTCTCACTATTTGCAAAGAACCATTGTTTTCCTCTTCTTCTTCTCCAATCAGATTGCAAAATGTGAAGTTAAGAGGTTGAATGGAGAAGAATCCATCCTCTGTTTCTCCCTTCACTTGTATTATTTTTTCACCCTCTTTTCTTACCATTTTAGTATTCTTTGTGTATATATATACAGTTCATATTGTACAATTTCCAAAAAGGCCTACAAACTTTAATGTATTACACGTTTATATCCTTTTCAATCTTTTTCTCTACTTTTCATCTATCTAGGTGTTATTTGTATTTTAAGTTTGTAGTAAATTTGTGATAAAAAGTCTAGTTTATAACTCTTATTGCGTTAGCTAAGCTACATTTCACACTTGGCTAGTGTATGTTACCAACTTCCTGAGAGGACAAATAGCAAGGATGTGGTTAACACGTGCAAGGAAGAGTTTTCTCAACTTTATGAGATGACTTCACTCATTTATATCTTGAAAGGCGAATAAGTTTGGACTTTAGGCACCAAGAGGTTGCTATCCTTAAACATAAAGCTCTATTAGTATTATAAGTAAACACTTTAGACTTATTTCACTTAATCAAGAGTAGCAATACGAATTTTGATAGGTTACCATGTGTGACGTCTAATGACTCCGAGAGGAGCACATATTAATCATAATACTATTTAAGAGGAGTATGTCGCGTCAAGATTCTTACAGTGTTCAATTGCCTTACAATACATGGACTCTCCTTCACTTCTTGCATACAAGTTAGTCCGCATCTCTATCTTGCCATAATTTATTCTACTTTTCATGAGTCTCTAGGGGTAAATATATAGTCATAGTTTTAAACATTCTTTCAATCTTGTCATAACGTCTGATTGACAAAGTAGACCCTAGAACTAAGCTTTGATATCAATTTCCTGTGTTCGACATTGGATCATCCAAAAAAACCTATTGTTTCGCTTATACTTGGGCAAGTAATAGGAAAACTTATACTCAATGAGGACTTAACTAATACGTGATAGAGAGGCACATAACGAGTATTTCACACAAAATGATCTAAACTAATGACTTATTGTATAGAATTAATCATGCACATGTACAACTTTGAGTCCAAACAAAAACAAAAAGCAGTAAGTAGATGACTATTCCCTTAAATGGTATCTTTGTGACTTGAACAAAAGGCCCTACCCTCTCTATGGCATAAAAAAGGTTTTTGTTTAGTGGTTGGACCATAAACAGGTTGTTCATTAGAGGAGCACTGATATTTAAGTGCTAGAAGTAACCTAAGGGTAAAATAGTAATTTGACTGAGCTAGTATGTTACGAACACTTGTGGAGGACTAACTTACTATTATTCGTTTATATCATTGGACACACATATATGTACAGTGAGTTTAGCCGATTAATATCATATCATTGTAGTTTCTAATCTGTAGGTCCATTAGATCCCTTTCCTAGCTCGTAAAAAGTAATGTTCAGATTTACTTTGGGAATTAATATAATGTATGGTGATACATTATAATATAAAGATTATTTTTTAATTAAACTTTATAAATTTAATTTTATATATGATTCAAAATTAATTTATGAGAGAATAAAATATTTGAATGAGTTCAAATATTAATTTAATGACAATTAAATTCATTTTACAACTATATGTTATAATTTAATGTACATATGATAAACATTAAAACTATATGTTATGAGAGAAATTTAATAAAATTTAATGTGCATATGATACACATTAAAACTATATGTTATGAGAGAAATTTATATTTGAATATGATTCAAATTTGGATTAAATTAAATATAAGATATTTAATAAATGGTTTAATTAATTATTAACTTAATTAATTTAATATAAATATATTAAATTAATAGGAAACGTGAGTGGTTTTGCCACCTTCCAATTTTGTCTTAACTTTCCTCTTCTTTAGTCTGAAAAAGAGGAAGGTATGGGTAGGTCAGAGAATATAGAACTTTTATGGGATTTTTTGCATACTTAGTGATCTTTCAAATTCTTCTCTCCATTAAAAAAAATTTCCTTCCAGTTTTTGGTTCTCACAAACCAACACGTGTCCTTATAGAAAATTTGTTTCTTTAATTATTTTTTTCCAATGTATTTGGTATTTAAAACTTCCCAATTATATTGAGTTTATAGTGTAATGCCCTAGACCCAAAATTCGGACCAGGATTCAAAATTCAGATCCCCGACATTCTCTTGAATTCCTTGCGACCTGACAACATCATCCTGATTGTCTTAAAGGCTTATGAATGTGAAAGTTGTCCCATGTATCCTAGGAAAATTTCTAAGAGGTCATCCAACATAGAATTGCTCCAAGCTAAACACGCTTTGCTTTGGAGTTCCTATGATCGAACTATCGAAAAAGAAGATGCACCTTGTAATTGAGTATAGGTAGTAAATTTTAATTGAAGTCTTTCTTGACATTACTTTCATATCCTCATTTCATGTCCTCAGGATCTCTTCTCATTTAGGTGTGATACCGATTCATTCAGGTCTTCCTCCTAAACTCAGGGCGTTACATATAGTCTGTGTTAATTTTTTTGCTGTATAGGGCTATCATCCCTTCAGATACAAGTGAAGACATAATGGTGGAATTTGAAAAAAAGGTTAACATGCTCATAAAAGCAAATAAAGAAAGGGACTACGAGATTGCATCTCTCAAGAATCACATTAATTGAAAGTTGTGACGTTGCTAAAGTAAGTCATACACATATTGTCAAGAATACTAACAAAGGGAAGACACTTATGTAAGAAAGTCAACCATAAAATTTGACCTCAATTGCATCATTGTCTGTTTTGTAATTATAGGAGATGATAGCGAACTGTATCAAAACTAAATACGGTGGACATGCTTAAACTTTCTCTTTGTATTCCAAGCCATATACGAAGAGGATGACAATCTAAGAATGCCAAATGGATACCAGCCACCCAAGTTCCAACATTTTGATGGAAACAACAACCCAAAACGATATGTTGCTCACTTCATTGAAACATGTGAAACTGCTGGTATGCAAGAAGATTTGTTGGTCAAACAGTTCGTTCGAACTCTTAAAGAAAATGGCTTTGACTGATAGACCGAACTTGAACCTAATACGATTGATAGTTGGGAGTAATTTGAGAGGGACTTTCTCAACCGCTTCTACATCATTCGACGTATTGTTAGCATGATAGAGCTGACTGCCACCGCGCAACAAAAGAGTGAGCCAATCATTATTATATTAATCGCCAGAGAGCATTAAGCCTTAACTGCAAAGATAAATTAAGTGAACTGTTAGCAGTGGAAATGTGCACTCAAGAAATGCATTGTTGGCTCCTATACATCTTGCATGGAATAAAACCCGCACCTTTGAAGAGTTAGCAACTAGAGCTCTTGATATGGAGCCAATAGAGGAAATAATGATCTACTGGTCCCAGAAGAGAAAAAAGAAAAGAAAGAAGTGAAGAGCACCCAAAAGGTGTCGAAGAGTGCTACTAAAGAGGCTATGATCGTTAACACGACCTGTTTAAAGTTTATCTTTAAGGAAAAGAAGATTGAAAAATGCCAAGATGAAGGCAAAAAAAGACGTTTGACATTGAAAGAGAGGTGAGAAAAAGTTTACCCTTTTTCAGACTTTAACTTACTTGATAGGTTAGAACAACTACTGGAAAAATAACTCATTCAACTTCCTGAATGTAAACAACCTGCAGAAATAGGAAGGGTAAATGATCCCGATTACTGCAAATATCATTGGGTCGTCAGCCATTCCCTAGAAAAATGCTTTGTATTAAAAGTGTTAATTTTGAAATTAGCTCTAGACAAAAAGATTGAGCTACATCTCGATGATGTGAAACAAACAAATCATGCCGTAATAGTCATTCATCAGGATGATCAATTACCTATTATAGGGAGTCTAATCCAATTTAGATCTTTGGAGCTTATTCTTATGTATCATTGACCAGAGGCCTTACAAAATAATGACTTCCAAACTGTTTGCTCCAAAGAAGAAGAAAGCAAGTGGAGAACACTGATGAGGGATCAATACTAGCAACACGTTGAAAGAAGCGTACACAAATTTTCTAAAAAGAATCTTGTTCGTACATAGAGTATAAGAGAAATGGTAAGTCTCCAAGGACAAAGGTGAAGAAAAAGTGAGAAAATTTCAACCAATTACTAAAGAAAGTGAGTAGCTTCCTTGACCATGACAACCAATAACTTTGAGAGACTTCTTCCTTGCAAACTTTCCAATGGAGATCGTTTCGTGTCATGCTGTAAGTACAACAGAGGATGACGCTTCTCCCTCAGATCCTGTGGATGAAGCAACCAAGCCAGAGGAATTGCCTTCTTTAGGCATAAATGATTTGTTGTCACTCTTGTGAGACATCAAGGATACAATTATTGAGATATTAAAAAATGATGATGCGGCTATTTTTGCATCACAAACGAAGGCGTATGATTCATGTTGTATATCGATATCATTCAGTGATGAGAATTTTCTATTGGATCAAACTTCAGAACAGACCTTTAGTTGTGTCAGGATATGTTTAGAAGCAAAAGCTTAATCAAATTCTCATCGATAATGGTTTTGCTGTCAACATTCTGCCGAAGTCAGCTGTTAACATTTTGCCAAAGTCAACATTAATCAATTGGGTATCTCAATTGAAGAGTTATCAAGTAGTAAACTGGTGATTCAAGGCTTTAACCAAGGAGCACAACAAGCGATAAACACTGTTCGTTTGGAGATAGGTATAAGAGATTTGCAGGCAAGCACAATATTGCATGTGATCAATTCGAGGACCATTTATAGTTTGTTATTAGGGCATCCATGGATCCATGAAAAGGAGTAGTAACCTCCATGCTTCACTAATGTTTTAAATTTTGTAAATAGGAAATTAGGAAGGATGATGCTAACACTAAGCCATTCTCAGAGACTGAGTCTCATTTTGATGACGCAAAATTTTACACAAAAGGTGATGATATGTAAGTGAAGTCATATCAACTGAAGTTCCTGTGGCCAAAGACACTAATAAACTCGAGCAAGGAACGATCACAACAAAGAAGTCAAACAAAGTAGACATACTCAATAGTTGAGAGAATGATGAACCAATCACTCAAGTTAAGTCAGAAGTGCTAGATAATGACAAGAAGTAATTCCACAAGAAAAAGCCTCAAAACCCCATGTTTTTTGTTATAATACTTTGTCTCAATGTAAGAAGGGAGAATCACTAATTGAAAGTATCGAGATATTGAAGGAAAGCTTCACTACACCACTTACCAAGATGGATTAAGGAAAAGCAAAAAGAATTGAAAAAGTGTTTTAGAAGTATTCCTTATAGAAAAACGTATGGTGAGGGATTCAACCCAAAGGCATATAAGTTGATGGCAAAAGTGAATTATGACTTTACAACTCGTATTGAGCTTAAAAACGTAAAAGTATTCGACGAAAGTCATGGGCTTTCCCCTTATGCAAAATAAGATTAAAAAACAAGGATATTCTATACCTAATTCGTGATATGGAGTTGGATATAAGTATTTCGAGTTGATTCAAATAACTGGTAAAGGAAAAGTAAAGGTTGCTGACACATGCCACATTATTGTTGAAGAAAGCAACCATTCTGGAGAAGGTAAAAAAAAAAAAGTAAAAGTTTCAGAAGTTCTATTTTTGATCACATTACTTCTCTTGCTGAACACCCTTCAATTTTTCAAAGGTTAAGTACACTGACGGTGGAGGACAAAAATCAAGATTCAACTTCTGGTTCCATCCGACTTTTTGCCTTTCAAAGGCTAAATACAAGTTCAAAAAAAGTACAATCTGCGAGCCTAACTTAGATTACAAGAGAATCTGACTTCAAATGGTTATTTGTGTTGGTAATAAGAGGCCAAAAGAAACCTTCTATATTCGTCTCAAGCAAACCTAGCTTAGTGACAAGGGACGAAAAAATCCGCAGTGCAGTTCCATCAATAATGAAAAGGAAGTTATTTGTCTCAGTAAATACAGAGGGTTCACTAAAAGTAAAGCGACATGTCACCCCGTTCTAGGTTTTCGTTTCTAACCTAGATCGTGGTGTGAATGTACTCTTTAAAAACATTCATTTTCAAATGTAAGATTGATAAAACACTTCTCACAAAATTCTATAAAAATTTCGACAGAGTCTCCCATGAAAAATTGACTAACCCCACTTGGAAAATAGGAGAAAATCACACTTCCATACTTTTCAAACTAAAAAAAACTCGAGTGTTTCTCACCACACACTTATTCAAAACAATCTAGAGTCCTAATGAAAGTTTAAATACAATCTTAAAAATAGTTATAAGGACTTACACCCAACGACAATTTCCTCAAAAGTGAATTCCTTAACACAACCATCATCCTTTCTAAACTAACTTCATGATGTACACAAACATAAATGTACAAACATACAAAGCAAAAAGAAATCCACAATTAGTGACGAGATGCTCAATGAAAGTTTGGAACTTGATTGCTACCTGAGGAGAGGGGAGGTGGGGGAGAAAACATTAAAAACATGAGCTAAAACTTAATGAGTGACAAGTTTTCAGACGTACAAAGCTCGTAAAATATGCTAAAAAAATGTGTAAATATACATGGATAATGAAATAATAATTAAAACATCATCATCACATAATACCATAAATCACAAGTCAA
>JBBPDI010000015.1:9620362-9641993 GCA_037974545.1 Cucumis variabilis | reverse complement strand
TCAGTGGGGATGCTACCATTTCCATTGCCAATTTAGCGAAACCCCTCCCAACCTCATATTCGCAGAATCCACGATTGTTAACATATAAATATGTCTTTCTTTATTAAATCTATTTGAAAGTAAAATTGCATGTTATTGACCCAATAAATAGTAGTTTGCGTGATTTTTTCTTTCTTTTTTTAATCTCAGAATAAATGCACTCATCTCGATTGAACTTGTTCCTTGTTTTTTTCTCAAGATTGTTGAAATTTATTTGAATATCATGAAACATATAGTTTAAACATAACCAATGAAAGGTTCTGATATCAATTTTTTATGTATTATATTTAAAATATTTATATCTTATATAGTAAATAACACGTTATGTTTGAAATAATAGTGATTATGTATTAAAGTTGTTTATGTTTACAGGAACATGGATAAATAAAAATCATGCTGAGTATATGTAATATTATGTCATTAAAATATTAGTTATTCACCGGTATATGTAATGTTGAGAAAAATCGAATATGTTTGCGATGTAGAGACTTTGATGAAAGAATTGAAAATCTAGGAAATTGTATGAAAAAAGTGATTGAATGGGGGAGGATATGTTAAATTGGTTTGTGAATAGTATATATGAAATAATACATTGTATATTTTATGAATGAAAAATTATGTTATCAATTTGTTAAATTGATTTATGTATTTTATTTCAAATATTTATATTATATGTAATAAATAATAAGTTATGTTTGAAACAATAGTGATTATGTATAAATGGTAGTATATTAAATATAATAAATTAAGAAACTTTGATTAGTAAAGTAAATTATTAAAAACTGGAATATGAATATTTCAAATAAAAGTCTAAAACAACATACTAAAAGTTTAATAATAAGAAGAAAAAACTAGTTCAATAAGGAAAATTTGCATCTCTCTTGATTATTGTCAACACGTCCACAACGGCCACATTTAACGTGTATCTTAAACTCCATTTTAGAAGGAATTCTAATAATCTTTGGTCGACCAATTGAACGTTTTACCTTCGGTAGGATGATGACAATTTCAATTTTTGTATTATTGAATATATGCAGTAGTATATATGTAACAAATCATAGAACATAAATGTATTATGCAATAGTAGTATATATATGTAAGAAAACAAAGAAAATATTGATCAGATAGAGAAAAAAATAAATAAAATGATATGAAACATAAAGGGAAAAAATTGAACTATATGTGTCACTAAATACGTGTTATCGTATATATACAGATGTATATACTGATAACATCATCTGTGTATGCAATGATATATAATGAAATTCAACTACAATTTATGTATTATTGAATATATGCAATAGTATATATGTAACAAATCACATAAGAAAACAATGAATTTATATCTGCCATTAAGTACGTCTTATTGTATATATACAAATGTATATGCTCATAAAATAATTTATATATTATCAAATATATAAAGTAGAATATATGTACACTAATCACATAAGATATACGTATTATGCAATAGTATATATGTAATAATTAAAAAAAATATTGATATGTTACATAATATGTGTATGTAGTGGTATATAATTTAAGAAAAAATTACATAATTAAAAAAAACCATGAATGTATTATTGAATATATGCAGTAGTATATATAAAACAAAACATAAAACATAAAGGTATTATTCAGTAGCATATGTGTAAAAAAAATACAGAACGGATATAAAATCTATGTATGGAGTGGTATAACGAGCATGACAGGAAGATGAACTGAAGAATATAAAATTAAACAAAAAAATAGTAAAAACACGGTTAGAATATATGCTACGAAACGGAAGAAGAAAGAACAATTTTTTTTAGGAAAAAAATATATACTAGAAAATGGAAGAATAAATAATATAAGTTCTGAGAAATGAACGAAAAAAATAAAGACTAACCAATTCAAAATCACTAAATAGGAAGGGAAGAAGAAAGAACAAAAACAAATTTCTATAGGAATCGAAAAAGAAATCTGACGTCGGAATTGATGATGACTTAAAAAAAACTTTTGGTTTGTGCATTAAATTGAAAATAATTATACGAAATGATAATTAAAAATACTATTACCATATAAGTTATATAATTTATACCATATGGGATAGTTGCAAATTTAGCAATTAGAATCAAAATAATTAAGTATGTAGCAACATTTTAAAAACTTTGCAAATATAGCAAAATTTGACAAATTCTATCAATGATATAAGTCTATCAGTGATAGACCATGTTGCAAATATTGGTCTATCATTGATAGATCTATATTAGTCTATCAGTGATACATGTCTATCAGCGATAGTTTTTCTATATTTGTAAGTTTTTAAAAATATTGTTATATCCTTAATTATTATTGCTAAATTGGCCATTAATTATAATTACCCTTAAAATAATTGCAAAGGTAACATTAATAAATACAAATATATATGAATTAATAATTAAGGAAGTTCCAATTGATATAATAAATTTTGTTGTTGATAATTAAGGAAAATATTGTTTAAGATTTTCAAAAAAATAATTATTTTCAAATAATTAGATGAAGGTTTAAATTGTCCTAAAATACTACGATTTCCTACTTAAGATAATAATTAAAAATTTAGGACATTTGTGAAATATTAAAATGAATTAGGTTATCTTAATTGTTTTTGGGCTCAACCCCCAAAAGCCCACAGAGATATTTGTATCTCAAAACATCTTAAACCCCATTTTGGAAGCAACATAAAAGAAACCCAACATCTGCGACAACAACAATCGTATAACTAGGAAATATAATTGTATGAAATTGTACTGTGTTTTGACAAGAATGTATTTACCCTTCATTAACTGCCCTCAGTTTGTTAACAACAATTGTCCATCTAGATTTGTGTGACTCCTCCCACAACTGAGTTTAGTTGGTGTTTTAGATTATCCATGATCATATATATTTCACTTCTTATTGCTTTCTATGCTTAGGAGACCTATTTCTTGGAATTGTAAGTTTTTTCTTTATTAAATCCCTATATGTCCTCATTGTGTTGCGATTGTGTTTTAAGCTACGCAATGAGAAAGGCTACGCGATGAATTGCTATACCATATGAGCTTCCTTCACCAGGAAGTAATGACGTCATCCTAATGTAAGAGAGTTGGTGATTGATTTGACTTTGTGGTCCAGTCAGGATAAGGATGTGGTAATGACACGTGGTGTTCTGACATTGGACCATTCTCATCCTTGAGCATAAGTAATCATTTTGACATGGTAGACTTAACCGGATAGACTTATAAATAAGTGAAGTCCAGGTATTTTAAAGCTACTTTTACTCTCAGCTTACTTAAGAAATAATTGAGAAAGTTTTAAGATTTTCAAAGATTTCTCACGAGCTTGAATCCGATAAGGAAGTGCAAGAAAGTTGCTGAGTTAGGTGAAGAAGCCAACTGATTGTGAGTGGTTTTTCCTAAAAATATTTTAAAAATAAAAGAATTTCTAATGTGTTTAACTTCTTAAATGTATTTCTATGGAGACCCTGAGTTATATAATTTCTCTTATGATTTCCAATTACTAAAGTGTATGTAAATTGTAAATGGATTGGGTTTTAACATGAAATAGAACAATGAAATGATATGATCTTGTGTACCTTATGTGATGAGATTTCCTCACACTTGTTGTGTGTTCTGGTATGGGATATCTTATTCTTGATGTATGATTTGGGATTTTTTGTGGTGATCTGGAATAGAATGCCTCATACTTTCAGTATGATATGACATTAGAAGACGCATTTTGCGTAATGAATTAATGGAAATTTGTTGAATGTGTTGAGACTATTCCACATAGCTGCAACTTGGCAAAAGAATGTGGCAAACGCTTGAGCTGAAAGGAATGGTACAAAGATGTAAATAATTATGTAGATTGATTGTTTGTTATGATGATATGATGAGTTTGATAAAGTGTGTTCTATGCAATGTGAACTTTCATGCATGATTTACAAGGAAATGATCATTTCCATGTGATTTATGAATGTTTGATGATGTGATTGAATTGTGTTAAATCGCTTAACACATTGAAATTTTAGACTCAATGTTTTACTATTGAAACTCATATTATTTATATCGCATGACTTGGCGAAATAGTTTATAATGCGTTAAGATAGTTTTGATTTATTAAATGTGTTGATAAAAGACCTCACTCACTAGACATTATTGTAATGAGACCAAAATACATAATAAAGGTGTCAAAAAGTGTAGCTTATGTTGTAAATTCATAAATATTCAAAATACATTTTACATAATCTGTCACATCCCGTTTTAGGTTTTCCCCTCTAACCTAGATTGTGGTGTGAATCTGCTATTTAAAAACACTCCTTTTCCAATGTAAGTTTAGTAAAACACTTTTCAATAAATTCTATAAAAATTTTGGCAGAATCTCTTCTAAAAGACGGACTAACCACACCTTGAAAATAGAAGAAAATCAAATTTTTAAGCTTTTCAAACTCAAATAACATCAAGTGTGTCTTACCACACACTCATCCAGACTATTCCAGAGTTCATATCCAAGTAGAAATTAATTACAAAATATTTACAGTTCTAAGAGAATATCTCGAAACACATATAATAGCGTGACTCTCGCTACTTCTAACTACTCCATAAAGTAATACAAAGGTGATAGGGAGCTCAACCAAAGCTTGGTCCTTAACCGCTACCTAGGGGGAGAAAACATTTAAAACATAAGCGAAAACTCAGTGAGTGGCTAGTTTCTAGAAGTAAAAACTTGTAAAACATGCTATCAAGAATATATAAATATGCATAAATAATGAAATCATAATTAAAACGTTATAATCACATGTTCCTATAAATCACAAGTGTTGCCAACAAACAAGTAGCCATCCGACCATGTCAAGATACCTAAATATACGACCAAGAATAGTTCACACATTATCAAATAATAATGCGACTACAATCTCAATACCAAGCTCAATGGATCTTTTATGTAGATACACCAAGATCAATGGATCTTTTATGTGAACAAACTTTTATCTCCACTATCGATGATATTTTGGGATTTAGATTCATTAACAATCTCAATACCAATCTAACAAGTCAAATACTTAGGAACTTACTCAAACTTGTCTTAAACAACCTTAAATAGTCTTGCCTTTCTATAATAACTTAAGATGATGCACAACTATGACGCTCATGAATTCTACACTCAACAAATAAAATCATAATTCATACTTTTCTAGAAATTCCCAACTTTAGTAGGCTAACTTCAACTACTCATAACTTTTTCAATACTTAATAAAAATTAATGTATTTTATATCAAACTCTTCATTTTGGGACCCTCTACAACTTACTTACAGATATGAAAGTGAGATTCTCACTGAATTTGTCCAGAATTATCCTAAAAAATAGGTACTCTAAAATCACATTCTCTACAACCTCCTACTTTTCTCCTAAATTTAAATATATATCTAGTGAGAATTGGCTAGCGAGTCCTTCATGAAAGTTATAGAAAAATTAATAAGCTTCCCAATCATATTTAATAGAGCTTTTAGTTACATTTGTACACTCTAGGATACTCAAAAAACCACAGGCTTCTTAGAATTGCGTGAAAAGTCTATGACCTATTTTGTGCTTGAAAAAGCATTCACTTAGCCTCAGAATTTGCTCAAGCTTTATTTATGAAACTTGTTAGAAATTGATTTTACTTTCTGAAAAATCCAACCTTATATTTTAATTCTTCTTGTGTAGCTCAAACCAAAATAAAAACTAGCGATGGTCTGTCAACACCAAGTTTCTGCCATCACCCAAATAAAATTTATTCTAAAATTTTCTCACCCAAAATAATATGGGTTAAATCAAGTTCACGCTAAGACTAATGTGTATTCAAGAACTATGAGAGAACTCACTAAATTTACTTGAAACCTTATCAATACCTTGCCGAAATTGCCTTGACAACATATTAACAACTTTCTAAATTCAAAACTAGTACCTACAACCATTTTATGTTTCAAAGCTTATAGAAGTAACGCCCAAGCAAACTCCAAAATTAATGGAAAGTCCATTTTTAACTATTAACATTCAATTCAAGGACCCAAATAGCATGGGTAAATTTATGTAATTGCTTAAACTTAATAGGCATTCGAGAACTCTAAGAAAACTCCAAAACTTATCAAGTACTTAGTAAGGTAACCTTAACTTCAATGGACAACATTATAACCACCTTCTAAATTTGAAATCAACCATCCACCATCAAGGGTTACTCAATATTTTCACTTAAATTAGATAGGTACTTAAGATCCACTCCATAAAGCTGAGAAACTTAACCAAGTTGTGCCAAAACGCTCAATTTCATGGTTTCAAATAACTGGACAACGACTCAAACTCTTCTAAAATTAAAATCTAGCATCAAAATGTAATAGGTATTGTGAAAATTAAGTTGAAACTTAATAGGTATCAAAACTCATCAAGAAATTCAACTAAAATTAAAGAAAATTTACTCCAAAACTTAGATCCGACGAAAGCAAGTTGGAAAAGAACGAAGTTAGCGGTGATTCGGCTAGCAAAACGTTAGCGAAAGATGGTTAATTAGGTGTTAAACTATTCAATTGACAACGAAGTTCATGGAAGAACTAGGATAGAGCCATATCAAAGAGGTTGTCAGCTTCAACTCGACGTGAACAACTAGGCCCGACAAGTTGGTCATCGTTCGGTGAGTCGAGCGGTGGAATGGTGATCAAAAATGGTGGTGTCGACGTTGCACAATGGCCAATCAAAAAATGGTGAGAGAGAGATGAAAACTTTCTAGAGAGAGGAGAGGTCGTGTCCTCCTTGAAGAAGATGATGTCTTTTTCCTTTATGAAGGAAGAAATAATAAGAAGAGTAAATGGCCATATTGCCCTTCACTTCAAAATAAACTAACTTTCACCCCCTTAGTCCCCCCTTTTCAACACTTAAATTTCCAAGTCTTATTCCTACTATTTATTAATAATTCGACCTTAAAGAATTGACAATTGGATTCAAACTTGTTTTTCACAACTTAGGAAATATTAATATAAATAAAAGGAGAGTGAAATGAGAGCTTACATAAGCAGTCATGCCTGTTTCACTATGTTTATAGTGTTTTAACGCAGGATATGAACAAAAAAAGAAGCTAGCGAATCGAAGAGGAACTCGCATGAAGACTACGCAAGAAGATCTTACCAACATGTGAAAAGAGGTTCGCTAAAGTGATAGATAGAGTGATGTGACTTGACACAGGCAGCTTTCGACACTGACATGTTCAAGAGAATAGAAATTTTTCGCTTGAATCTGTATTTGTAAAGGACTCCTTCACCATCAAGAAGAAGGGGGCTAAACGTCTGAATGGACCAATCGTACGCCTGAATAGGCCAAAACCTAGAGAGAGATGGAAAGGAATAACCTTTTCATCGTCTATAAAGTCTTTCTTCCTCTTCTTCGGTCAGCCCTTGAGTGAAAGCTTGAGCTTTGAGTGAAGAAGATCTCATTTCCCATCTTCTCTAACTTGTAATGCCATCTTTATTCTTTCCATTTTTGTATTTATTTGTAATGTATTTATTCATATTGTACAATGGCCTAAGGTCTATATTCTTTAATACATTGTGTATTTATACCTTTTCAATCCATAATGTCTTTATTGTTCACTTGGCATTGTGTTATTTGTAGCTTAGGATCTATGATAGATTCTTGATAAGAAGCTTGGCTTATAATTGTCATTGCATTAGCTGAGCTATTTTCATCACTTGGCCAATGCATATCGCCAATTATCCGAGAGGGCAAGTAGCAAAGATATGGCTAACGCGTACAAGGAGAAGTTTTGGCAAGATAACTTTCATCATTTATGTCTCAAAAGGAAAATAAATGTGGGTATTTGACACCAAGAGGTTGTCATTTTAAAAGAGAAGCTTTATAAGTCTTGTAAGTGAACTCTTCTAGGTACACCTTGCTTGACCAAGCTTAGTAATTTGGTTCTTGAGAGGTGAGCAAGTGTGGTGTTTAAAGACACCGAGAGGTGCTCGCCTTAACCATAAGCTAGGTCAACTAAGTTATATCACATCAAGGTTTTCATAATCTTAATCGCTTAGTAATGCATAGGCATTCCTTCACCCTTCCTTATATACAAGTTAGGTCACCCCTCCATTTTGCATCCATTTAAATCCATCTTTACAGATTCTCTAGTGTAGATAAGTAGACATAGTTTAACTTACACTCATTTATACTATATTGATTATTCTTTTATACCGCCCAACTGAAGAGTAGATCCTAGAACTAAGATTTTAATATCAATTCCCTGTGTTCGACCCTGGATCACCCTGGAAAACCTATTTTTCGCTTACACTTTGTCAAGAATAGGAAAACTTGTACTCAACAAGGACTTAGTGATTACATGATAAAGAGATACATAGTGAGTATTTTACATGCAATGATCTTGATCAATGACTCATCATGTAGAATTAGATACCAACATACACAACGACACTACTTCCTAAGTTCGAAGTTAACCAACCAAGTCAAGTTTTTGGCGTAGTTGAGTTAATTTTCGCTAGCAGTAGCAAATGACATTCAACGTTAAACTTGCAACCTTGTTCGTCAATTTGTCCATACATAAAACACATCATTTTGGTAGTGACCACTGTCAACTCAAATAGCATGTAGAAGTTAGGCGAGGAGAGTCATAGTGTTGTTTTGGAGTTGTGTACTTTTGAGGTTTTGGAAAAATGTACTCTTTGAATCCTTATCAATGAAGTCTTGATGTTATTTGAATTGAGTTCTTATTTCACATTAAACTTGTTGGTTGTGTATTTCTCTTATTAGGTGTTCTATATGGTATCTCGTGGAGAAACTCGCGTGTGTCTAGGCGGTCATGTCTTCACTTGGCCGCATAGAGTGACTTTTGGTTCACGACATGACAAATAATATATGTTTAAATGATCAATTATTGATCTTATGTGTGTTCATTTTTATCATTAAGTAATGTTTAAATTCTTTTAATTATATGGCCATTGTTGTTATTGTTAAATCATAAAAACCCGTCTCTTGTAATTTTAAATTTTAGTATATTGTTAATATCAAAATAAAACTATATGTTATACTCTTACTATATATGAACTATGTATTTAAAAACAAAGATTTATTTTAGTGAAATTAAAAGACTACAGGTTGAACATTAATTAGTAAAAAGAATTATAAAAAATAGTATAGACCAAATAAAAATATATAATTTTTTAAAATCCATTTTACACAAAAATATTTGAAGCACTACAAGAAAATGGAAATATTCCGAAGCATTCTTGAGCGTCGGGATAAGAGACATCAGAAAATATTCAACGTCGTAAAATGGGCATTGATAAAGTGGGCATCGATAGACTCACTTTTTCCTGACGTTGAATATTCAACGTTGAGCGTTGTGGAACATTATCAATGTCGTGGATGTACACGTTGGAAATAGGCACCCAATTCCCGGGGTAAAAGGAAACAATTATTTAATAGTTGACTTTTACCCGATGCCATGTGTAGCCACCTAATTTGTTCCTACATCTTTTTATTATTTTCTTTTTAAAAAAGAATATTTTTTCTTATAATAATTTATTTTATTTTAGAAATTTTTTTATAACATCAAATTTTATTTCTTTCTTTCAGAAAAAATTACTTTATTAATATCTCATTTAATTTATTTCTATTCATTTTGGAAAAAATAAATTAATAAAATCTTCTTTTAACTCATTTTAGGAAAAAAGGAAATTAATAAAATCCTTTTTTAACTCATTTTGGAAAAAAGAAATTAATAAAAAAAATTAACTCATTTTAGGAAAATAAGATTTTTTTTAAAATAATTTTTTTTATATTCATTTTAAAAAATCTAATAATATTTTAATTATTTTATTTTAAGAAAAAATAAATTTTATTAACATAATATCCAATTTTGATTTTATTCTTATTATTTTTTTCTGATTTGTGATACCCGGGTCTATAAATAGAGGCTTTTGTCATTTGAAAAAAAAAAGAAGAAAAAGTTTCTTAGAGAAAAAAAAATTCTTTAGAGAGAGTGTTTGGAAAAAAGTTTATTTAGAGAGAATCTCTACGGAGGAAAAAATATTGTTTGAAGAAATTCTATGCAAAATGTGGATCTTTATTTTTTTTTTTCATTACTTTATTTTCATTGTGATACCTAATCTCATTTGAAATAAACTTAGTTAGAGGTTGCATCGGGTGGAAATTTACTTCTAAGAATTTGTACCTCATATAACAAGTAATTTTCTTTGGGGATTTGTATCATTATTTATTTTTCTTCTCTTTTTTAAAAGATAGAGAGAAAGAAAAGAAAATGTAGAAAATTTTTGTTATTTTCTTGCTGCTGTTTTTTTTCTTTTATCATTATTATTTTTTTAAAAAAAATCCTTTAGCATTTTTCTTCTCTCTAAAAAACATGGAGAAAGAAAACAACATAAAGAAAATATTTATTTTCTTTATTTATCGTTATTTTATTACTTTTAAAAAATAATCCAAACTCTTACATTGATTTTCTTTTCTCTGAAACATAGAGAGAAAGAACGGGGAATAAATAAAATTTTATTATTATTGTTTTTTAGTATTACTGTTTTCTTTTTTATTATTTTTTTTTACTATTACTTTTTTTCCTTTTTACTTATTATTATTATTGTTGTTATTATTATTATTATTATCATTATTGTTTTTATTTCTTTTATGGTGCCGCCACCCCTCTACCTCTTTTTCTTTCTTTTTTTATTCATTATTTCTTTTTCTTTTCTCTTTTTTCTTTCCTTATTTTATTTATTGTCATTATGTCTTTTTCTTTTTTACTTATTTACGTTACAATCACAATAATTATTTATTATATGTGCTTAAATTTATGTATGCATATTTTTCCTTACGTTTTATATCTTGACAATATTATCATATTATTTTATTTTAGTTAATTAATTTGTTTTTTTCCTCCACATCATACTTGTCTTTACATTTTATCCTTCTTACAAAACTCAGACGATAGAATTAGAAATACTTGAAAGTCCGTTATTTCAAAATTCTTGAGGTGAGGGAATCGATTCCTTGGGAGTCCAAGATCGATCTCCAATATTTTTTTTTAAAAAAAATTCTTATCTTATTTGTTTAATTTGTTGTGTAAAATATTTGATTCTATTGTGCATTATTTTCTATTTGACCTAATTTTGAAATCTTTCTTAAATTTTTTTTTAACCATTTAAATTTTTTTGCTTTTAACCATTTTCTATTTGCTAAAACAAATCCTACAATGGAATTTAGAACTTTCTACTTTCTAGGAGTCCGTTATTTTTAGATTCTTGAGGTGGGGGATTAATATCTTTGGGAGTCCGAGATTTGATTCCAAGAAAAAATGAATTTAATCAATTTTTTTTTAAAAATATTTATTCGTATATTAGCCTATGATAGATTTGATAAATTGTAATAATTTCTCATCTTCTGAAGGTGGGAAATTTCTTCAATACATAGTCTAATTAATGGAATATTATTCCACTTATTTTATGAGATCATTGCTTCAAATATTAGAGCAATGGGGGAATAAATAAGACATTAGTTTTAAAATAAATTAAAATATATTTTCAATTAAAGATTTAAAATTTGGTCACCATTTTTCTAAATGGGTGTTGTGGGATGCTAATACCTTCCACATACACAAATGACTCCCAAACTCAACTCTATTTTTCGCAGGCCATTTTTTCAAAATTTGTTTATTTTATTTTGATGTCCAATCACACCGTAAAAAAAATGGTTGTCACTCTTATTTTCTTTTAAAACTAACTCTTTTAAGGATGTTCGTCGCTCTGCGTCATCTCGGACACGTGGCAATACCATGCATGACATGTCAGGAATATAGTAACATTATTCATGACGTTTTATTAATGACATCGAAAATATATGGAAACTCCTAACATTTTCTAAAGGCATTGAGAGTTTTCCTATAAAATCTGTAAATCACATATCTGAAAGAGTGGATGAGGAAGAAAAGTTGAGAGAGACAAAGAATCTGCCACTGATCCATCCTCGTCGTTCATCATATATGTTCATGGTCTCCACCATCATCGACACCTTTCGCTCGTTGTCCCTACTACTCATTGTCTTTTACCGCCGTCACTCGTCCTCCCGGTAAGGGTTTTGCCTTTTTTTGTTTAATTTAAAGAATAACTTGTCGATTTAGTTTTTGAAATTGATATTGTTTGCTTGGGACTATGTATTTGTTGTATTTTGAATGTTTATTTTGTTGATTTATATTTAGGAAAATGTTTTTTTAAATTTAGGTTTAGGGTTTAGAAATAAATATTTAGGAAAGTGTTTTAAAATATTTAGGTTTAGGAAAATGTTTATAAATAAATGAATTTGAGAAATTAGAGAGGAGTTTAACGAATTAGAGGGGGTATAACGAATTAGAGGGGGGTATAATGAATAATTAGAGGGGGGAGGGGGGATAATGAATTATTGGGGGGCCATAATAAACTAGAGAAAATAATGGAGAATTTGGAAGAAGTAAAATTAAGAAATATTAAAAACCAAAATCACTTTGTTTGATGAATTGCAAACTTTGTTTTGAGATTTGTTTGATTAATTGTTGATTGTAGAAGTTTCCTTAAAAACCCTTTTGTTAAGAACTTGAATTTGTTTGATGAATTGTTAGTTTTACTCATGCTGATTTTATGGGATTGATGATGCAAATTGTGTGGAGATTTCTTTGTTGGAAGTGTTAGCTAGCTTGTAAAGATTGAAGTAATTTGTGATTGATTTGTTCTAGTTATCCTGCAGTTATGAAACCCTTTAGTTTAAACTTGACTTTAGTGAAAGTTGCGAGATTTGGTACTTATGAGGTGTAGCTTGTTCATGGAATAAGTTTGAGGAGGGGGAGAGAAATAGCCTTACAATCATAGCAGTGGATCCAAGTCGTTCTTACCACGACAGCATGAGCTCACTGAAGAATGAGGTAAACCAATATGGAGTTGTTTAAAGAAACACACGCCAATAAGAGTGGCCAATTTGTTTCTTAGGCGACCATGAATGCACATGTAAGTTATAGGTTTATTGTGTTTTATTTTTCTACTTTAATTGTATGATTAACTTAACTATTTGTGTGCATAATCAAATGTTGGAACTAATGTTTGCATCCACCCTTAAAAGGTTCTCAATCACTCTCCGAGAATGAGATATGCAAGACCGTTTTAGGCAGAAGATCGGGCTACTTAAAAGGTCTTGGTTGAGGCCCAAGCCCAAGTCTCGAAAGAGTGGTAGCAGTTCTTCGAGTTTAAATTCTCAAGAAATGCACTCTACAAAAATTATGGAACTACGAACTAGCCTTGAGTGCTCGCAATCTGGGATTAAAGAACAAAGAAATGAGCTTGCAGAAGCTAAATGATCGATTGAAGAACAACGAAGAACGTCAGAGATGCATGCTCAACAAATGGAAGAAATGAAGAAGATGATTGAGGAAATGATTCGGGCACATAGAGGACCTTAAACTTACGGTAAGTATTTTTGAAATTTTTAGTTGTTTTTTTATTAATGATAGATATATTTATTTGAAATGATTGGTTCTGGTTATCCTGCAGTTATGGTAGCCTTTAGTCTAGCTTAGTTTTTGAACTGTGATGATTTTTTATGGCTTTCTTGCAATTATGGTAGCCTTTAGATTAAACTTAGCTTTTGAAATAGAATAATTGGTTTTGAGGATACAATATCCTTTAGTTTAAACTTAACTTTAGTGAAAGTTGCGAGATTGAGTAGTTATTAGGTGTAATTTGCTCATTAAGTGAGTTGAGTTGGGGGGGGGGGGGAATAAACACTTATGTTCAATGTAGTTGTTAAGTTGGGTGGCAGGTCAAAGTTGAGAGATTATGTTGTTTTGGATGGTTCGCACATAGAGTGAGTTCGAGGGGAGGGGGTTAAACGTTTATATTTAATGTAGTTGTTACATTTGATGCCACGCTGAAGTTAAGAGGTTGGATTGTTTTGGGTGGTTACATCATGGATTTAGTTTGAGGGGAAGGGGGGGGGGTAAATGTTACTTTGACAGGTTGTTACGTTGGATGCCACACCGAAGTGAATATATGTGTAATTTGAGTGAAATTTGAGAAATTGGGTACTTAGGGGTTGTACTTTGATTGTTGTTTGTTCCTAAGTTGAAAGAGTGAAAATTTGAGAATGAACTATACTTTGATTATTGTTTGCTCTAAGTTTGTTTTTGGCATATCCATGCATTTTGGTTTCATTGAACTTTGAATAATATTCTTTACTTTCATGTCATTGTAGGTGTGGACTTGTTCAAAGATGGCGTCCACAGCGATGAGACATGATGTCTTTTTTTCTTTTTTATGTAATTACTTCAAACAATATGTACTTGTTCGAATAGTTGAAATTATTTTCTAATTTTATAAATGACAATTTGGTATTTTAATGCATCTATTAATTTCATGTTTGTTGTGTTTGAAAATTTTATTAATTAAATCGAATCAAAACTAAAAAAAGTACATCCGGATTTTTTTAAAAAAAGCAAACATAATAATTAAAAAAAATATTAAAATTATCTCCTGACGCCTTTATGCATTGGGAATTGGCAACCTCCTCCGACGTTGTAGCACAACGTCGATAAAGGCTTTCCCGATGCTGCATCAGACATTCCTCACTCCTGACGCTAGAATAAGCATGTCGAGAGTTACCTTTTTCCGACGTGCTCCATTCGTCGAGAATTGGAGCGTCAAGATTAAGGAATTCTCAATGTGTTTTCGTTCATGCATCGGGAATTCCTCTTCCAACTCAATACTCTCGATTTGCATCTTGATGATGTTGTGTACGTCAGGAGAGCCTTTCTTGATGTATTTGGATATATATGTCGATGCTTTTATTTCTTATAGTGAAGTAAAATTCTTCTAATACTATGTTGCAATACAAGAATGTTAAAACAAAGAGTTTAATAACGAGTGTGAATAATTTAATTTGTTATTTTTTTACTCTTCAAATTGTAATAAAAATAAATAATAAAAGTGATGAGTAAAGAGAGTTGAGAGAGCTTATTTTAAATGAAATAAAATCCTCTAAGCTTTAGATTTCTCTATTTTGCATGAAGTACTAGAGGATAAATGTGATTTAGTTTAAGTTATATAATACGTATTATGAATAGATTTGGACCATGGGGTATAATTGACTATGTAAGCTGTGAGGAACTGTTAGTGGAGTCTATTGAAGGACATGTGATTATGTACAATAATAGTAAAACTCAACAGTTCATTAAACTTCTAATATAAGGGAAAGTAACTCAAGGAAAATCTAATAGGTTCGAAGCTACTTTTTTCATTAACAGTTTGGTATCGGTGGAAGGAGTAAGTGATATGAGTTATGATTTTTAGTATTTTTGGTTTCACCTTTTAAGTCATGTTGTATGATGTGTGTTGACTAAATACATAAGTTTATATACGACGAACTTTGTGTGTAACCATGAATAAGATATAATGCAAGTTGTTGTATACGTATACAAATATTTGGGAAGGAAAATTTGCTTTATATGCAGGATACCCATGAAATTGTAATTAATTATACATATCCATGGATGTTGCTTCACATGAAATTATAATTATTGTTTTATCAACACAACATGTAACAACCAGATATCTTTCGTATGTGTGTGTAAGTGTAAGCATAATTCTATGTACATATCTTCTAACGATAAATTATTTTGTCATATTATGTAAGTGTTCACACGAGCTTTTCGAAGAAATTTGGTTCGTGGAGTTGAACTCGTGTTGATGTTATATTTGTGTTGATTTGATGCAATGTTTTTCAATCTCTAAAATTTGATTATCTGATTTTTTCTCGGTTGAACGTCTACGCTTGATTTAAAGGAAGCGAGGAAACGAAGCACACGATGTTCTTGAAGTTGGAAGGGATGGTCGGCTTCAGGAGTTAGGGAGTTTTCCAACTCTCACAAATGAAGATAACTCTTTATTTATAAAGTTATTTGGTGGGCTTTATGGGATTAAACATGGTTTGTTCATGGACCAGACTCATGGGCTCAACCACATAGATTTGAGTCATATTTAACATTTGAGTTAAATTAAACTTATTTTTTGGCTTAATTGAACTTTAGCCCAAGTAAATAATGTTTAGAAAGATTTTGAGAAAACACCTTATTTTTCCAAGATGTTTCACAAACATCCTAATTTTCCAATTATTATCTTAAGTAGGAAATCGTGGTATTTTAGGACAATTTTAACCTTCATCTAATTATTTAAAAATAATTATTTTAAAAAATCTTAAACAATATTTTTCTTAATTATCAACCAAATTTATTATATCAATTGTAACTTCCTTAATTATTAATTCATATATATTTGTATTTATTAATGTAATATTTATTACCTTTACAATGATTTAAATATGGTATAGATTATATAACTTATATGGTAATAATATTTTTAATTATCCTTCAGTATAATTATTTTCAATTTATTGTCCAAACCAAAAGTTTTTTTCAAGCGATCATCAATTTTGGCGTCAGATTTCTGATTCCTATAGAAATTGATTTTTGTTTTTTCTTTTTCCTTTCCTATTTGGTGATTTTGAATCAGTTAGTCTTTATTTTTTTTTGTTCATTTTTCTAAACTTATATTATTTATTCTTCCGTTTCCTAGCATATATTTTTTGCCTAAAAAAAATTTGTTCTTTCTTCTTCCGTTTTCTAGCATATATTCTGGTCATGTTCCTCCTATTTTCTCTAACTTTATATTATTTAGTTCATCTTCCTTTCATGTTCAGTATATCACTCCACACACAGATTATATATTTGTTTTGTATTTTTTATTTCTTAATTTTTACACATATGCTACTGAATAATACATTTATGGTTTGTGTTTTGTTTCATATATACTACTGCATATATTCAATAATACATTCACAGCTTTTTTTTTAGTTCTGTAATTTTTTCTTACTGAATTTATAAACCACTGCATACACATATTATGTAACGGATCAATATTTTTTAAAAAATTATTACATATATACTACTGCATAATACATATATCTTATGTGATTTGTTACATATATATACTACTGTATATATTCAATAATACATACACATATATATATTTTTTAATTTCATATTCTGTGATTTTTTTCTTACTGCATTTATACACTACTGCATACACAGATTATCTATTCGATCAGTATTTTCTTTGATTTCTTACATATATACTACTGAATAATACATTTAAGTTATGTGGTTTGTTACATATATACTACTGTATATATTCAATAATACATACACATATTTTTTTTCATGTTCTTAATATTTTGTTAAATTATGGCATGTTTTGGTCATCTTATTCATATTTTTATTTAGTAAAGTTTTTTTTGAACAAACATTTATATATCACTGTTTAATCTACTTCTATTATGTGATTTATCAGATATATATCTCTTATTCATATTTATGTTATTTGATTTGTTACATATGTACTACATATATTCAATAATACATAAATTGTAGTTGAATTTCATTATATATCACTGTATACACACATGATGTTATATGTATATATACAATAACACGTATTTAGTGACACATATAGTTCTTTTTTTTTCCTTCATGTTTCGTATCGTTTTCTTTATCTGATCAGTATTTTCTTTGATTTTTTTCATATATACTACTGCATAATACATTTATGTTTTGTGATTTGTTACAAATATACTACTACATATATTCAATAATACATAAACTGAAGTTGTCATCCTCCCACCGATTGTAAAACAGAATATTAAAATTTCTTCTAAAATGGAGTTCAAGAGACGCGTTAAATGTGGTCATTGTGGACGTGTTGGCTATAAATGAACGAGATGCAAACTTTCCTTATTGAACTAGTTTTTCCTTCTTATTATTAGACTTTTTATATGTTGTTTTAGACTTTTATTTGAAATATTCATATTCTAGTTTTTAATTCAATTATTTTATTTCCATATTTTTTCATAAATTTTCATCTATTGTACTAATCAAAGTTGCTCAATTTATTATATTTAATATACTAGCCGTCATATATAATTACTATTGTTTCAAACACAACTTATTATTTATTACATTATAATATGAATATTTGAAATAAAATACATAAACCAATTTAACAAATTGATCATAACATAACTTTTTATTCATGTATTATTTCATATATTCTATTGATAAACCAATTTAACATATCCTTCTTATTCAACCACTTTTTCATATAATTCCTTTGATCTTCAATTCTTTCATCAAAATCCCTGTATCGCAAACATATTCAGTTTTCCTTAACATTACATATACCAGAGAACAACTAATGTTTTAATAACATATATTGCATATACTCATGTTCTTGTAAACATAAACAACTTTCATACATAATCACTATTGTATCAAATATAATGTATTATTTACTACGTAAGATATGAATATTTTAAATAAAATACATAAACAAATTGATATCGGAACATTTCATTCATAAAATATACACCTTATCATTTAATATATACTATCATTACGTGGAATATATGAAAAGCAATGCAAAACGAAAGAAAGAAAGGACGAAGAGAAAGATTGGAAAGTGAGAGAGAGATTGAGAGAGAAGAATTTTTTAACAAAATCACCACAAGAAAAATAATTAATGGGTAATTTTGATTATAATTATACCATAATAGAATTAATCACTTACCATATTTATATAAGATATCTAATAAATACAAATCTTAATCATGGTAAATTTTTATTTTTCCTTTTCCTATTTTTTAATACATTATTAATAATAAAGATGGGTAAACTGGTCATTTGAACTCTATATTTGTGTAAAATATTAGCCCATTTAGGACTTTTTAAAAAATGTTGGATTCATCTTGTAATATGATATACCATTTTAGGCTTTCTTAGTTAAAGTCCCTAATGTTTAATTGGATCAAAATAATTAACTTGATCCAACGATCATAATGAAAACATGTGGCATCATCCGAATTGGTAAATTTATGTCTTCAGTTTTAATTTGGGACACATGACAAATTTTTAACTAATTCCAAATTTAATTATTTATATTTTTTATCATTAATTTAGTAAATGACGTGACAATTTGTGATTGATCTCGAAATTTCTTATTCAACAAATACCTCTTTTCGAGATTTATGCATGTATATGAATGGATGAATCTCGAAAAAGATAAATTTGAAGTCAAAATACGAGCATTTTTTGTTGCTCATTTTGACATGTCAAATTAATCAAACTATGAATTTAGTTCATGAGTTTGATTTAAATTTGAAATAAAGGTTGAAATATGACCCAACCTTAATTAATTTGAGAAAAGTTTAAAATTTTATCTGCATTTTAATTTGATTTGAGGATAAAAAATTTAAATTAATTTTTTCGGACAAAATTTGGAACATAACCGAATTTTAATTTGAAATAAGGCTGAAGCTTTTACCACACTCTAATTCGTCTCGAGGATGCACAATAATTTAGAATAACCAGTTTTAATTTGAGATAAATAAGAGGAATCAATCTTAGGATAAAGTTTGATTTATGGCTCCGATTTAAATTTGAGAAGAAGAAAAAAAATCATATATGCAAGTTAGTTTGACTTTAATTTTGAACCCAAATTTTAGTTTTAAAATTGGAGATAAAATCTAAAATTTTGAAATATTTAAATATCTTAATTATCTCAAACATGAAATTCGAGATTTATCCCAAAATGAATTTAAAAGGCAAAAATAATTGGATTATCTTTTCTATTTTATTATTAAAAAATATTGAATATCATTACAAATCCTTTTTAGGAATTGGACTTTTTGGCTTTATAAATAAACTCATACTTTATCAAGCAAAAGAAAGGTATGGAAAAAAAAACTTATATTCTCCCTCTCTCTCTTTTAAAAATTTTGTTTCCTAACTGTCTGTCCCCGTGTTTTATCTCTTTACAGGAATTAGAATTGTCGCGCCTCTCTTCCAAACATGTTTTCAAAAGGTAAGATTTTTTTTCTTTTTCTTTTTCTTTTTTGCAATTGTTTGCATGAGTAACTCTATCGTCAGTGATCCAACTTCTACTAGAAACGATCAAGTTTTTGTCGTCAGATCCACCTTCTAGTAGAATGATCGAGCATCTTCATTCTGGTTTGCCGTCAGTAATCCAACTTCTACTAGGGACAATCGGACCTTTATCGTCAGATCCACCTCTTAGTAGAAATGATCAAATATCTTCGTTCTGCTTTGCAATCAGCAATCTAACTTCTACTAGAGAAGATCAAGCATTTGCCGTTAGATCCACCTTCTAGTAAAAAATGATTAGGCATCTTCGTCCTACTTTGCCGTCAACGATTCAACTTCTACTAGAGACGATCATGCATTTATCGTCAGATCCACCTCCTAGTAAGAACGATCGAGCATCTTTGTTATGCTTTACTGTCAACAATCCAACTTTTACTAGGAACAATTAGACCTTTGCCATCAGATCCACCTCCTAGTAGGAACGATCAAACATCTTCATTTTGTTTTTTCGTCAGTGCTCCAACTTCTACTAGAAACGATCAGACATTTGTTGTCAGATCCACCTCCTAGTAGGAACGATCAGACATCTTCGTTGTACTTTACCGTTAGCGATTCAAATTCTACTAAAGATGATCAAACATTTGTCGTCAGATCCACCTCTTAGTAGAACGATCGAGCATTTTTGTTATGCTTTACCGTCAGCAATCCAATTTTTATTAGATAAAATTGAGCCTTCGCCGTCAGATCCACCTCCTAATAGAAACATCAAACATCTTCGTTCTGCTTTGCCGTTAGCAATCCAACTTTTACTAGATTCACTAGTATATTGTGTTTCATTTGGTATTCACAAGTTTGGAATGTGCGAGATGTATGCGAGATATGTACGAGATGTGAGCGAGATATATACGAGATATGAGCAAGACAATACATATGTACCTAAAACGCTTCCTAAACATTCGTAAAAGCACTTTATAGGACTTAAAAGAGGTAAAAATTCGATTTTGGAATACATAGTAAAAGTTTATAATGTGTGCAAGATGTATGTGAGATATGTGCTAGATGTGTGTGAAATGTGTGCGAGATATACATATGTACCTAAAAGGCTTCATAAACACATGTAGCACTCCAAAAATGTTCTCCCCTTATGCCACTTTTAACTTTTAATAATAAAAAATAACTTTTCATATTTTAACCTCTTTATCTCTTAAATAATAAGTTATGCACGAAGGTGAGAATTTGAAAAGATTATAAATGGTTAATGATAATTATATTTTTTATTTTAATTAAATAATCATAAATAAAAAATCAATTAAACTTTGTTGGTATTGTAAATTTAGAATTTGGCAAATGGTAGAATCGTCTAAAAATGATAATCCCCTCAAACCACTTTTAATATAATAAAGATTTATGAAAATTAACCATAAAACTTTGAAAGAATATGTTTAATAAATCATTAAATAAATAAGTAAGTAAATCAAAGTTCAAGTATACATAAACAAATAAAATAATCATAAACCTAAATATTTTTTTTCTAAAATTTAAACCATAGAGATGAACCAAAAAAAAAAAAAGAAAAAGAAAAAGAAAAAATATATA
>JBBPDI010000015.1:9596906-9615050 GCA_037974545.1 Cucumis variabilis | reverse complement strand
AGGGGGACAAAGAAGAGAGAGAAAGTTAGAGAGAGTTTGGGTAATGATAATGACAGCAGGCGCGTGGTAGAGAATGCCTAGTCTACATCACGGACACCTCCTCCTCTTTTTCTTTTCCCATTTTTATTACATTATTTTTCTATTCAACCTTTTTGGCTTTATCTCTCTTTCTTTCTTTTCCCTTAAACATTAAACATTAAACATAAACCTAAATTAATAATCATATTTGTCACAATTAATTGGGTTGCATGACATTTTGAAGTCCGGGAAATAGGACCCACCGCCATAGTCAGTCCACCATCAATAATAAGGCTCTTCTTTATTTTCACTTTTTTCATTTCTTTTCTTTTCTTTTCTTCTTCCTTTTTCCACCTCCTCTACGGCCTCAAACCGTTCCATTTATATTTCTCCACATTTCACCATGGGGTTGGCTTCTCATATGGTATCATACTCTTCCTATTTTACTTATCTATTTTTATTTATTAAACAATTATGTTTTTATTCTATCTTAACTTTTTACATTTTATCTTTCACTTCTAACTTCATCCAACATTTTAAATGTTCATATTACTGAAAGCCTCAACTATTAAAAAAAAAAAAAAAAAAGAAGAAGAAGAAGAAACATTTTGTGTTAAAAATGTATTTACAAGTTTCAAGTATAAAAAAATATTTTTAAACTTTTAAAATCAGTTCAAAATTATCTGTACTTTTAATTTTGTATGACAATTATTAAATTTTCGTTACAAAATATCTTTGAAATTTTAAATATTTTAAAATTATCATTTACTGTATGAACAGAAACCATTAACATCGTTTCTCATATCTATCTTTTTCTCCTCTCCCTCTTCATCTCTGGCTCCTTACTCCTTTTTCTTTTTATCTATTCGACATTTTCTTACGTAAAATAAATAATTAAAATTATAAGGTGCATGAACAATAATAACAAAAAAAATAATAAATGAAGTATTAAATGTTCTTAACACTTAAATAGTTTAACTAAATGCCAGTGAGTGTGTTAATAGCCAAATATTTTTTCATTTGACTATGTATCATTTTGGTATATTTTAAGATGAAATTTTGATTTTGGAATTTTGTTGATGTTTTGTGGAATTTTATCCTTTAACTTCATACTTTTGACTTTATTTTAGTTGTTGAAAAAATTGATGTAAGCTAAAAAATTAAAAATTAAAAAAAATGTGAGAGTGTATCTATATGAAAAAAAAATGAAAATATCTATATCATTTGTTTTACAATTTGTTCTTTTCGATATTAAGAAAACTTCAAAAAAATTGCATATCATATTAATGGTTAGGATCATCTTTAAATTTTAAAAATTTGTAAAGTTATTTTAATAAAAAAGTTTATGTTTAAATACTATTAAGGAAGATAATTTTTAATCTTTGTCAAGTTGAAAGGGTACTTTTTGAAAGTTTATGATTACTTTTTAAGCAAAAGACTAATATTTTTCATTCAAAATTAACGACATGAATATTTTTTAACTCATTTTAGACGTCTAAAAGTATTTTTTAAACTTTTAAAAATTCAAAGAACATTTTAAATAATTTAACCTCAATGAAAATATGAAAATATGATATCTTACTTTTCTAAATGTTGATGGATATAAAAATATTTTATATTAGTAAATAAATATTTTTTTTTGGTTTTAAGATACTATTTATATTATATTTAAATTAAAGACATGTTGTTGCATATTGTTTATGTTTAGGCTATTTTTCTCTGCCTTATAATGAAAATACCAAATCATTCTTCATGTATCCATGTTGATCAATTCATGTAACACATAAAAATATTTTAATGGAAATATAGGGATTCATTTTTTATGTCAATGTCAAAATTCATGAAACATAGAAATATCGATGAAAATATCGACATATCAATTAAAATTTAATACTAAGACTTCTTTTTGTTAATTTATATTTCTTTCGATAAATTTGTGTAAAAAAATTTCGTTAAAACAAATGTCTAGAGTCGAACAATTAAATGTACTTTTGAAATACAATCATGATTTTACTTATTCAACTATATCTTTGTTGTAAATCGATAAACATTACTTTCATCTTTAAACATGCACGGATATTTTGTTTGGAATTGTTACGCCAAATATTCTTTGTAAGCAAATAAAGTTATGATCTACTACCTCATTTTTTTAATTAACTTAAACTAAGTATAACTCAATTAATCTAATGGTGTATGTGTTTATTATTTTATTTTTATATTTTTTTGAAAAGATTATCCTTTTATTCTAATTAATAAATATCGTTAGTGAACAAAATTTTTATTCGGTAGTCGGTTCTAATGTAAGCAGAAATGAGATTGAAAGTAAATTAAAATATAAATATAAAATTGTCAACAAGAACTAATTCAATCAAATCTTTCACCTCAAATTTATATTAAAAATAAATATTATATATAAATATAAAATTTATAATATTACAATATAAATATGGTTGGTATACTTATATTTTAAATGAAAATGTATACGTTAGGTATAAAAGTAGTCGAATCAAATTGTTTAAATATTCTTGACTTGATTTTTTTATTTCAAATTTAAGAGGATATTCGTTATATAAATGTAGACGAAAAATTAGTAGAAAGAAGTTAAAAAATGTTCATAATGATGTAATTAATAAAAACAAATAAGTATGATTTAAGTTATTTTAAGATAAAAGAAAAAAAATCTTTTAACGCTTTAAAATAGTAGAATGTTTATTTTACAAAATAATTTTTATTTTATTTTTTATAGAAAGAATATTTATCAATCAATATGAAATTTTTTTGTAAAACTAAAAATTCAATATTTTGACCTCTATTGACATTGAAAACCTTGAAAGTAGAAGAAAAAAGAAACGATAAGATAAATGTGGATGCCATTAGATAGGGGCAATTATGTAAAATATGTATTAAGAAAAATGAAAAAAAAAGTGGTGGAGCCCATGGAATAAAGAACGAGAAAAAGAAGAAGGTTTAGAGGAGGAATGGGAATACCTCTTTTATGGGATAGGATTTTTTCAAAATTGCTTTGGACTCCAACAATTGATTCCACTGCATTTTACTAAATATTCTTAATCTATACAATGTGTACCATAATTTACCTATTATAAAAATCTAAAAATATTTATAGTTGGTATATATATAAAAAAAAAAAGAATATATCGATTTGTTACTTTTCTTTTTTTATATTTATTAATTTCATCTTATAGATTTTTTTTTCTATTTTAAAAATATTTATTCTCCGATTTAAATCACCTATTTAATTTTCATTCTTTTCAGCAAAATTATTTGAAGTTATTTTACAATTGTTTTAACATTTTTTTTCATCTTTCTCATATTCGAAAATATCAAAATTGTTTAAATATCGTTTTAAATTATCAACACGGTCGTTTATCATGATCAACACAATCATTTAAATTCGAAGACTTTTTTCTCATTATTAAAAAAGAACTACATGACAGTGTATCATGATCTAAAATATTGTAGATCATTTATTTAGAATGTAGTATTTTTTATTGTAGGCATATAAACTTTTTTCATTTTTAAATTTGTTCTATACCGTGTAAATATTTTATCAACTTGTTATATTAAAAAAAAACTAATCTATACTATATTAAAAACAACTCTATCGAATTATGATTTTTATAATATTTGTTGGAATCATAAATTATTTTAATTTAAATAAAACAGTGAACACTATAACAAATCATGATTATAAAATAATAAGCTAACAAATTGAAATTTCAAATTAGTTTTAATTGTAGATAATTGAAAACCATTTACCACAGCAATAAATAATTATTACCCGGTGATTCCTTCTTTATGTTTATATTTTTATGTAATTTTACTTCTTCTTTTTGTTGTCATTAAGTTTCTTTCAACATTTTCTTTATCATGGTATCTTTTTATATTTTTTGGAAACGAAAATAGCAAAATTCGATGGATACTATCACAACCAATTCAGGGTGGTAAATGATTGTTTGCATCGGTCTATCGAGGTAATCTTTTTCCGTCCTTCAATCTATCACCTCTACATGTCACAATCGATAAGGATTGGAGATGTCGTCAAGGTAATTGGCTTTATGTTATTAACCATCAATTTAACTAAGTTGCAGGAACTGAAACTGCACGAAAGAAAAAGAAACAAACACAAACTTTGTTTCTACAGAAATCGAAACTAGAGGCCTTTCTTTCAATTGAGAGGATTTTTTGTGAACGGTCATTGCTCTTTCAAGGGTTATGGCGTCCGACACTTTACGTCAATGGAGATGAAGAAGACAAACAAGTTTGGGGGAAAATTGGAGATTTGATGGCTTTTAATTGTTTTGGTAGGGTAAAATTAGGGGAAGATCAGGTGAAATGATTGCAGTTGGGGAGCCTGGGTTTTGGAATAATTATATTTGTGATATGAGAATTTTTGCAACCGTCTTTCTTTTCTTTTTCTTTTTTCACTTTTTACAATTTTACTATATTAACATTTTAAATTAATTTTTTCTATTTATCCAAAGTAAACCTATAAATTTGCTATTTTTTGGTCAACTTTTTTTTAAAATTGCAAAAGTAGCAAATTTAAAAACTTAGCAAAAAATCGTCGATGGACCTAAAAGGAAAAGACGAAACTACCCTAATTTCAAATTTAATTATTGCGCACTAATTCATTCTTCTTCGTCTTAATTTGGATAGTCATTTGATAGTCGTCTTATATATCTAATTACTTTGTGATAGCCTTCTAATACATATGTGTTGTTTTAAATATGGGTAGCCCTTAGATAGTTTTTTATATCTGTCTGATAGACCTTTAATGTATGTTACATCAAATTAGTTTGTGATAGCCCTCTAACAGTTTTCTTAATCAATCTAGGAGATATCTCGATTAATCCGATTAATCTTGGTGAGATCACTGAGATTTTCTAAAATAAAATTTTTCAACTTATCTATTGTTTTAAGTTTTCTTGATGCATTTCAGTAGACAATTAGACCGAGATTCTACCATTATTTTAAATTTTTCCAAATCTTATTTAAATCTTTTTATCTTTTCAAAAAAATTATTTAACTTTCTTCTTCAATCTTTCCAAGTCTCAAAGCCATCCGCAGCGGTGACCGTCGATATGAAGCTGGTGGTTTCCAAGTAAAGTTGGAAAATCCTATCTACGATACGATTGAAGAAGAAGAAGGAGACCATCAAGTAGACTGTGAAATTGAAGGAAGAAGGAGAACAAAATTGAAAATTTGAAAACAGAAGACTGAAAATTAAAAAATTTGGAAACGTAAGAAGAACACCAGAATTTCAGAAAGAAAAAGGAAAATTCACAAATAGAAATGATTTAATATGGAAAGGGGTAGTTTTGCCATTTTTGAAATATTTAAATAGATTAATTTAAAAAATTGCCATATTTACCATTTAAAAAATTGAGATGACACAAGCTTAGTATTTGAAAATATTGTTGACACCTAGTCCAATTTCTCAATATTTAATCTTGTCTACAACACATTTTAATAATTAAAATTTCATAAAATTCAAATGTTAAAACATCAAGATTCAATGTATCTATTACAAACTTCGAAAGAAAATTTCATAATCATATGTATGAATTATAATTTTTGTAAGTTCTAATATATATTTTAACAATATTAAAAATTCGAGTTTGGTTGGGTCAACTTAAATTTTTAAAAATGCTCTAACTCATATAGCCTAAATTGATATATAATATTACATGAAAGATCTAACTTTCTAATAATTTTCACAAAAGATCTAAATGAGTCAATATATTTCACAAATATAGGCCCAAATTACTTTTTTACCCATTTTATAATATTATATTACTTTATTATTTTTTTTAAAAAAAGGAATGAATCGTGGGTTGTACAGTTTTGGAAAGTATTGGAAAGTTTTAATACTTTCCATATACCAAAACCGCAATACTTTTCATATATGGTTTTGAAAAGTATTGAAAAACTTTAATTCATTTTACTCGTCGAAGACAAAAACGATAGGGAGAGATTTATCGACAGAAAGTTTGAAGACAAAGAAGACATTCGACGGTCGACCACCGTAAAGAAATATCGCTCGAAACTTTGAAGAAATTTCGAAGTTAGTTTTGTTAAATAATTCATTAGGTATACTAGGTATATTGAAGATATTCAAATTATTAGGCAAAGAAACTGTAATTTAGAATGTGGTAGATTCTAGGGATTGTTGAGGTTTCGAACGTGAAGAATATGACTTTTATTACTTTTTCGACGAAAATTGGGAAGAAATTTTGAGGTTAGATTGTATATATTCAATACATACGGTACATTAGGTATATTATATATATACATATATTCAAGATATTAGACGAAAACTACAATTCTGACCATCCTGACATAAAAATATTATAACTATATGTTATTAAATAGTATAAATGTAAATAAGATATGATATATCTATAATAAAACATTAAATAAAACTATTATATCTTACGGATAATTTAAAAAACTAATATAAATGTAAATAAGATGAGGTATATATATAATAAATTACATATACAACCTATTATATTTTGCGATAATATTATAAAACTAGTATAAACGTAAATAAGATGTGGTGTATATATAATAAATCACATATTCAAAACTATTATATTTTGCAGTAATATTATAAAACTAGTATAATTATAAATAATATGTGGTATATATATAATAAATCATATCAGAAAATGATTAATAATAAGGTTATTAAAAAATTCAATAAAATTTTGGTTGCCGGCGACTTATGAAAATAGGGTAATTAAAAATTAGAAATTTATCAATGAAATTATGATAGCTCCCCGTGATGGAGAAGAATGGTTGTCGACAACTTGTAAAAATAGGGTAAAAAGATAGTGATGGAAAGAAGATGATGATTATGGTTATTACAAAATTTAACAAAATTTTCCATGTTAGAATAGATTTTTATTTATACTTAATTGAAAATATACTTCAAAATTATTACCATATTAATTATACACACAATAAAGTAAGGAAATTATGGAAATAATATTAAATTAAATTCGTATTCAATAAGGAAATAATTTAAATATTATTATGAATAAAATATCTAATAAATAATAATAATATCTAATTAATAATGATGGTAAGGTTAATGTTGTCCAAAAAATATTATCTTTCCTAATTAAGAAAATAAATTTCAATTTAGGACATTTGTGAAATTTCGTATTCAACTTATGCTTTTTCTCTAAATCTTTTTTTAAAAAATGTGACCCGAACCCAACTCAACCACAAAAAAACATAAAAAATTCAACCCAACTCAACTGGCTAAAATAAAAACTAATCCAACCCAACTCTTACAATTTGGATAGGGTAGTTTGAGTTATTTGGATTGTCAGCTTATTTGAACATCCCTAATCATTACACTCTTCTCTTTCTCTCACATTTTTACATAATGATGTACTGTTTTTTTTTTAATTTAAGAAAAGATCATTAAGTCATTAAGAACCCGTTTGATAACATTCTTATTTATTGTTTCTTGTTTCTATTTTTCATTTTTTAAGAAACATATAACCAGTATCGTTTCTTATTCTCAAATTTTAAGAAACGTTTCTCAAAATTGATAAAAATTGAGCAGCTATGGAAAGTAGTTTCTCCTAGTTTTGTTTCGATTTTATATGATTCTAATTCTCATTTGTTCTGTAATTTTATTTAGCTCATTGGTAGGGAAGCTTGCATAAATATTTTTGCCTCCAAGTCTTCGATTCAACTCTCAACATTGATGATTTTGAGATTTATGTATTATTTGATTTTCAAATTTCATATTTAATTTTAAAATTTCTTTTCTATTTAACTCCATTTATTTTTTGTTTTTTCTTCATATTTACATATTTAATTTGATTTTGAATTTTAAACTATTAATATTTAAAAATTTATATATTATTTTCATCTTTCAAATTTAAATGTTTAATATGTTTATTTAAATATTTTCTGAATTTTAATTTTTAAATTTTGCAATAGCATGTTTATATATTGTTTTAAATTTAAATTTATTGTTTTTAGTTCGTTCCAAATTAGTTAGAATTTTATATAAATTCTTTTAGTAAAATATTCATTTTGTTTGTTTTTAATGTTTTACAATCATGTCATTTACATAAAATTGAGTTGAATTAGAATCAACATCATTTAAGACAAATGAATTGAATAAAAAATAATATTTCAAATCAAAATTTAACAACATATGATTAATAAAATATAAGGATTTTTGCAAAAATAGAACAATGTGGTAAAATATTTATACCGTATAGAATAATTTTGAAAACGAAAAAAACCCATAAGTCCACAATGTCAAATACCCAAGTCAACATGCGTTTAATCGGCCACACGTGTGCGAGTAATTTTCTTCTAAAAGATCGTGTACTACAGTCTAAATGAATGATCTACGGTCGTTTAGATCATGATACATGATCTTGTAGTTCATTTTAAACGATGAGGAAAAAGATTTCAAATTTAAATGATTAGATTATATGGTGAGAAAGCTTCAGACATAAACGATCATATAATATAATCTAAATGATCATCGGATCTATATACATAATTGCTTACCATAACTACATGATTGTTTAAGATATATTACAAGAATAGACTATCGTACAGTGAAATAAAATACTTTACACAGGCCATGATAAACGATCGTGTTGGCCAAATAATCGTGTTGACTATAGTAAATGATCGTGTTAATCGTGGTAAATGATTGTATTGGTCATGGTAAGTGCTTTGTATTTTTTGTTTTAGTTTATGCGTTCCATTTTTACAAGTTTTATGCTCGTAGATTTAATATGAGTGGCTCTAAAGGAGTGACTATTAGTCGATTAAATAGAGTGATGCGATAAAAGGTGAACTCCTATCCATGTGTTGCTAAACTAATGAAAATAAACTTTATCGCACAAGTTTTCCTCTCTTTTTCCCAAGTATAAACGAGGAGAGGTTTCCTGGTAAGTCCAGGGTCGAACACAGGAAACTCAAGCTCCTAATTTATCTTATTGCACACTGAATCATGCAGTAAGCTATACAGTGTAATTATGAATAGTATACTAATTATCCTAACTATTTACACTACTGTTCTTGGCAGTACAAGGTGAGCATGACGAGATGGCTAATGGGATATGAACTCATTATAAGCATGGCAAAGAAGGAAAGACTTAATTGTCTAAACGCAATAATTTGTGCTTTAATACTTCAAGGCGATACAAAGCATATATTAACTAAAAATTAGGGCGAGAAACCTCTCAACGTGTTTTTCATACTTGCTCGCCTTTTGGAATGTAAATACACAAAGTTAAGCTATGATTTGTATCTGATCTTCTTAAAGGTTTTATTAGTAACTTATCCTTAATTAAGACGGGCAACCTCTCGGTGTTATTACCACACACAACCTCTCGGTGTTATTACCACACACAACATCCTCTTGGTAATGTATGCAAATGATGAGTTTGGCGATAGACTGTTGGGATTTATGTCATAAAGTTCGTAGATTGTAATTATAATCCATTGACTGTTATTAATAAAGTGTTATTATTATAATTTCAATAAATATTATTGATTATATTATTAGTTTCGTCTTAATAACCAAAATCTAATAAACTAATTCCTAAGCTGTTTGATGAGTCTTGAATAGTATGTAGAGACATACAGAGATCAATGTTCGAGATCAGTTTAAAGGGTCTATAGTATACGGATAAGGCTGGGTACCTTATCCTGGTCACACTATAGATACGACTCACTTTGTATTTGATATAAACACAATGATCCAACCAATTCGTGTAGGTGATATGTGAGTGAGAGTATCCTATGCAATGAATTTGCATAAGATCAAACCACGAAATAATGACCACTAGATGAAACTAGTTAACTAGTTAGGTTTCTATTTCTTAATCCTAACTGTATTATGAACTCTTGTTCACGAGAGATTCTCCTTTGATTTGTACGAATGAGAATGGTCAGGTTGCTGACTGAATATGCTTATCATTTTGGAGACAAGATCGAGTGGAGGGCTTGAAACATAATTACACAAGATGGAATTCACTCCTTCACGACTTTAGGGTAAGTAGATGTGTGTTCCCTTAAATGGTGTCTCTAGGACTTGAACAAATGGTCCTACCTTTTCTACTTTTGAGAAATTTCCCCAGAAGACTATCTTGGTTCCTACAAAGTTGCCAACTCTATTTAGCCAACATAGCTTGGTTAAATAAAGAGAAATCTTTGAACCCCAACCCTTCGTTCGCTTTGCTTCTACACTTGAGATGGCATCCCAAGATAACCCTTAAGAGTTTTTACAATAGGCACTCCAAGACTACTCTCAAGTTGAAAGACTTTAATTTGATCCACATTTTTACATAACCACTGATTTACAAAGATCAATTGTCTAACCTAAAACCATCTCATAATCGTTGATAATCTTCTTAATCGTTTGGTAGTTATCTTCTTGAGCCTTGCAAAAGACCAAACTATCGTCAACAAAAAAAAACATGAGAGATAGAGAGATAGAACTTGTTGATCTTTAAGCCACGAAAATTATCATAAAGATTATTTCTCATCAACATGGTCAAAAGACCTTCCGTGCAGATTAAGAACATGCACGAAGATATTATATCGCCTTGTCTAAGGCTTCTCTTAAAATGAAAAGAGTTTACGGACATCTCGTTAATCAACATAAAAAATCTCACTGAATTAACACGTGACATTACTTTATTAATCCAACCTTTAGAGAATCCCATCTTGGTCATCATCCTTTCAAGGAATATCCATTCAATCCAGTCACAGGCCTTGCACATATCGAGCTTAAGAACCAAAGCACCCTCTGTAAGACCCGTACCTAAGTTAAGAAGTAAAATATTGACCGAGTGTTTCGAGGAAGACATTTGGAGAAGACTACGCGTTAAGAGTTTACAATTAAGGAAGTTCACAAGGAAGGTTATGCAACAAGACTGGTGAAGTTAGGTGTTTTCATGCGAAGAGGGGTCTTCGCAAGGTGGGTTTAGGTGAGAAGCTCAGGAGCTTTGCGAGAAGAAGTAAAGAAACTTCCTAGAAATTTTCTAAATACTTTAATGGGCCATAGGTATAGATTAAGTTAAGCATGATTAAGTTAAACCTTAAGCCTACACGTGCACCATTAAGAGTAGGAACTGGCAAGCTGACAAAAGTTTAAGGGCGACTAAGTGATAACTTGTAGAAATACAAGTTATTATCGTCTTTTAGGTAGAATAATAGGATCAAAATGCATAGGAAGTGTATCAAAATGTGCCACTTATGTTATAAATGTGTAAATATTTAGAAATAAACTTCATATAAGCATCCATGCCTATTTTATCCAATTTGTAGTGTCTTAATCCTTTTCGCAATACATTTTCATAAACATCATTTCGCATAAATAACATCAAATCATTTCATCTTGCATAAACCTTTCTTTATGCTTAACAAACATATTCATAACATAACAATTTCACATAAACACACATTAGTTAACATTCATTTCTTTCACCAAGGATCCAAAATTGTTCTCTACACTTGGTCTCATTACCTCGCGTTTGACTATTGTATCAACAACATCTAAGAACATACAGATTCATCCTTGTTGCTCAGGCCGCTAAGCTTTATATGCTCCTTTCAACACATAAGCCAGCTTCTTATCATCATATGGTTCGTACACCCCATGGTGACCTTGACTCTTTATGTGTACATAAAAGTTAGCATCATCTCAAGGAATCAACTAATGGTTTGAAAACAATTTCGTAGCATGAGAATCGTAATCATCAAATGAAGTTTTAACATGATTTTTATAATGCTAGAACATGTATAAACTTTTCATAGAAATCTCGTTTTGAAACACTTTCTCATTTGAAATCATCTTTTAAAATAGGAAAGCGGAACCATAAAACATTTAAGAAGAAAACCACTCACCACATTTTAACAAAAAGCCTCCTCTTCCTTCTCTTCTTGTGGAGAGGAGAGAGACATTTTCTTAAAATTACACATTGTCAAATCAAATTTGACATTTTCTTAGCTAGACCTTACTTCTCGCCTGACCCCATACCGTAAATAACATTACCACTTAAAACTTCTCGCGAATAACCTTATCACGTGGTTATATTTTTACAAGAAATCTTCCTCGCATACTAACCAACTTTTACTCGCTTAGAACACTTATCGTGAATTTAAACTTCAAGGCTTCTTCACAAACTTCTTCATCGCAAAACTCTTGGTTCTTATCGCAAAGACTACCTAAACGCCTAGCTGTTTTAGTAAAAAGCTTACGGGACTTTCTTTTGAGAGCGTTTAGACTTATAGATTCTACTGCAAATCCTTCTTTTCTCAAAAGTTCCTCACGAATTAACTTCTTAATTGCAAAACTTATACTGACAATAAAAATTTTTATCGCTTAATCCTTTCTGCGGATTTATTCAAATGCCAATTTTTATAGTACTTTTAGCCAAAATTTTACTTCCTATAATCGAATTTAAAACAGGTCTCACACTTTCATTCTTTTTGTATGTATATACTCAAGTTTTTTACTGCATCATGAGATGGTTAGAAGTAGCGAGAGTTATGTTAAGGATTTGAGTTTTAAGAGTTTCTTATTAGATTGTTTTTCTTTTGTAGCTAATTCACTATTGAATATAAACTTTGATTGTGACTCTGGACTAGTTGGATGAGTGTGTGGTGTGACATGAGTGTGTGGTGTGACATACTCGATATTATTTTGAGTATGAAGAATATTTATATATAGAAGTGAAAATTTTCCCTCTTTTCAGGTTTGGTTAGCCCATATTTTAGAGGAGATGTTGCCGAAATTTATGTAGGATTTCTTAATACTTGTTGTATAGAAGTTTAAGTTGAAAAGGATTGTTTTTTAAAAATATTTTCATGTTACGATCTAGGTTAGAGGAAAAACCTAGAATGGGTGTGACACGCCTAGTAAGCGATATTCTACCACAACTATCACTTATTTAACGTGTGCCATAGACTTAGTTAATTCTAGCGAAAAACTTCATTCTATGAAACACTTAGATTCTAACTTAATGATATATCACCTAATGTTTGTATTGAGTGGACTAATTTCACATAAAACATGCAACATATTTAAATGACTAACCAATAAATACATCAGATGTTTAAACTAGAAATTTTAAGAAAGAAAGTACTTCATTATTACGTAATAGTCTACACAAAAATCCAATGTTAAGCAAAATACGAAGACAAATTGGTTTAAGTGCAAATAACTTAACTATGAAATATCTCCTTTCGCCCAACTAGTCTAAATGTTATGCGACAAAACTGGTGGGTGTCATTAACAAGAAGGTGTGATGCAACTATGGCATAATAGACGATCAAGACGACAAGTCAAACGCTGGATGTCCTTTGCTACCTAGGGGAGGGGAGAAAACAAAACATTTGAAATATTAGACAAAATGTCTAGTGAGTGGGGATTTTTTCAACACATTTCATTTAAATAGTAGGTTTTTGCAAACACAACACATAAATCATAAACTTGAAATTCATTTCGCAAGCACAACACAATTAACAAGAATATGTATTTTAAATCTAAAAACCATTTCATTGCCTTAAACAATTTCAAATATTTGAAATCCATAACGCTTAGTTTACAAAGATTAATTCTCTTTGGAAATTCATCTTTTCCTCTTGTAAATCATTTCAACGTAAATCATATGGCATAAATCCATAACGTATCACAAATGTATTAATCACCTCGATGGAGATGTCATTCATACATTCTCATCGTCGAGTTATGACCGTGAAAAGTAACCTTAATGCATTAGCATGTAAAACCACTTACCATACACATGTATATAGAGCGTTTTTCAATACTAGATCATCACATAGGGTACCAAAAACATTTCACAAAGCATAAATCATAATTCGTTTTCAAAACATACCTATTTATAAATCGAATGACAATATTAAATAAACATCAGTACTCAATAGTCCAAATATGAGTTGAAAATCATTTTGATTTTCAAAACATTATAAAACCACTCACATTTTGATTCTGGCCTAAGCACTCGGTCAACTCCTTATTAGACCTTGAATGTGAGACTAATATGAGGAAACCTCCTTAAAGCCTTGCAGTTCCTCTAGATCTTACTTAGCTCAAAATTCAGATTAAGCTCTAAAACTTGCCTGGAACTCTCCCTATTTATACATTTTTTTTTGGTGTACACTTCTAGACAGACATGATTACTTATGTCCGGTGGTGAGCTTCAACAAAGGGCGTACTATCATGTAGGTCTCACAGTCCAAGTTCTGATCATCTGTGGCCGACTGGGTCAGAACCCCGACTTACTCCGTCCTTCAGACATATGGATGATGTCAAATACTTCTTTGTTGAGGATTCTTTGGCTGGGAACTTACTAGAACGTATAGGAACTTCTTCAACGTTTGTTCGAAACACACAACAATGCATCAAATTGCGAGAAACATTTCCAATCTTCACAATTTACCGTATATAGTCTTATCACGTAGCTTAGGAGGATTGGGTCTCACAAAAATGGACCAAAAAGTTAACATATCCAAACTCTAAATCTGATATTTTGCTTGTTTGGTTCCTCAAAGAGTATTAATCCTTTATCAAAACTCGAAGGACCTCCACTTGTTATCCTTCTTTTCTCTTTTTCACTATGGAAGTTACAAGTAAACAAGTTTTTCCCGATACACCCAATCTCCACCCCATCTTCCAGATTCCAAATCCTTGCCATAATTGTTTTAAATATATTTGCAATTATCCCTTTTGTTGAAATAAGTTTGCAGATTGCCGTGAACTTAAGATCCAGTTCCTTTTCATCGATCTCGTTGTCGTTCCGATTTCCACTATGCTTGCTTTTTCTTCCTCTCATAACCTAAGTTTTTCTGATTGACTCTTCAGATTTTCCGTCTCCATAGCCCTCAGAACAACTCTTTCTTTACTTTTCGATCACTCACACGGATCCCCAACCCAGCCCTCGTAGTAACTCTACCAGGAGAGAGCCCAGAGCCCTAAATCTAACCTATTTCCTTTTTGAAGTCTATTCTATTGACAAACCATCACATAATAATATACTGTTTTGTTGTCCTTTCCCCAAAACTTCATTTTATTATAAAGCTCAAAGTATTTTAAATGAAAGTTAAAAGCATTTGTTTTCCGTCGTCGAAACATTGATGATTGATATGTAATAAATAAGATAAATTTGGAATTTTATTTCATTTTATTTTTCGTGATCAGATACGGTTAGATTTCAAAATTATGTATGAAAATATCTTCAATTTATCTCTTTAATTATTTTTAAACTTTATCTTTAATATTTACAAAAGTTATATTCTGTTCAATCCTTTATTTTCACTCATTGAAATTATGTTTCAAACATTTGCAACTCATCTACTACATTTCATATATTCATTATAAATTAAATAAATAAAAAATATATAGTCAATATCTCTTTCATTACTTCTAAATTTCATACTACATATTTCCTATTTAAATTTAGCTAAAAAGTATATTTATTTATAAATCCACGTAAAGTTTTTTAACCAAGTGTTTTGCAAATGTACTTTAATTAGTATTATAAATGAGGCAATGGAAGATAATTATGTGTTTCCTCTTTTGGTTGAAGCTAGCAAATTTCTATTTTATCTTCTATAGATGAGACACAACGCTTTAACTATATATATTTAAAGAGTCTAACATGTACTACAATTGTATCAAGCGAAAAGTGATTATTCAAAATGAAACATAATTCTTTAAATGTATGTGTATGTCAAATCCAATAGATTCAATTAATATCCATGGATCGAGATTATTTGAATTTATACGTTTGTTAGATGATCATGTCACTATATTACTAATTTTTATTAGAGAGTTAAATAACTACTTTAAAAACTTAGGGTGCATTTGGAGGAGGGAAAAGGATTATGATAATCCTAGTGTTATAATAAATGTGTTTGGGAGAAGATTTATTATTGGTAGTATTATGATAATATGTGTTTGGGGGAAGGATTATGAATAGTAGTGTTATAATAGTATGTGTTTGGGGGAATGATTATAATAGGTAGTGTTATGATAATATTTGTTTGGGGGAAGGATTATGTGAGAATAATTATAAAAATTATTTATTATTATTATTTTTTAAAACTTCGTATTCTAAATCTAATACACAAATATTCATATATTTAATTTACCGAATCTTCATATTTTCGTAAAAAAAGTTACATTAGTTTTCTTAAATACGATATGCATTTTCAACGTTTTTCTTATGTAATTGTTACGTGCAATAAATTATTATTTTTTTAAAAATTCATATTCTAAATTTAATACACAAATTTCATAAATTTAATTTACTAAATTGTTAATTGCAATGAAAATACAGATTAAGTGGTGTAATCACAGTAAATTACCTAATTGAAGAGTAAAAGAAAAAATTAAAATTTTAATTTAATGTAATTGAACCAAATTCGTAACTTAAAAATAAGTTGTGTTTTTTAAATAAAAAGATTAAAATTAACAAAACTTGCCAGTATAAAAATTATAAATGAAAAAAAATGAATTAAATAATATTTAAACTTAAATTGATTAATTATACATTAGAAAGAATTGAGATTGATTGAAGAAGGAATAAGGAAGGAATAAAGAAAGAATAAAGAAAGAATAAGAAAAGATTGAGTAAAGAATAAGGAAGAATTGAGGAAATTAAAGAAGGATTAAAGAGATTGGGGAAGAGTTATGATAACTCTCGCCCCAAACAAGGAAAGGGTTATATAACTCTTTCCCACTAAACAAAGTCTCAATTTAAAATTTTAACTAACCAGCCCTGTTTTTTTTTTTTTTTTTTTTTTAAAAAAAATAGAAGTTCATAATTTAAGGGAAAAAATTGAAAATTCTATGTTTGTTAGGAAATGGAAAGTAGCTTTAAGATCAGCCCCAATATCTTAGTGAAACAAAGCTCACAATGCAATGGAAATTTAATATAAGTTGGGGGCAAAATTGTAATTAACAGAATTGGGTGTGGGTGAGAAATTGATAATAGAAATGAAATGAAAGAGAGAGAGAAAAAAGGGGCAATGGTAAGTTTGAAAGGAGAGAGGCAATAATAAAAGAGTGAGTATTGTAAATCACTTTGTTTGGTTTGAGATGTTGACTAAAGCACATCACATGAAACGACCTTTAAGAGAACTGTAAGAAAATGCATTAAAAACAATCCAATTTTTTAAACTTATTTGATAACTTTTTGATAACCATTTGATTCTTTTATAGTTAACATTAAGTTTAAAATCATATATTCTACCTCTATCTTGTTTTCTTCGCGTACTTTATTTTTTTACCTTATCTATTTTTAAAACTAAGGATAAAAAAATATTGTAAGGAAATAAGAATTTTAATTTTAAAATCTAAGAATTTTTATTTTAATATTCTCATACTTAATAAAGATAAAAAAAAATATTGTAAAAAAATTAAAAAAAAATAAGTTTAGTTTTTAACAACTAAAAACGTAAAATGTAATGCTTCCAAACATGGTCTTAATAGATTAACAATATCTTTCGGTGAACATGTTTCCTTTAAAATCTTTTGAATATAAAATTTGAAAATAAATGTATTTTTTATGGAATATAAATATACTTTTCTTAAAAAACTTAAATGATAAATATCTAACCTAAAATATAAACATAACGAAAGAGATGATGAGACTAAAACTATATATATCCGTAATTTTATAAATTTAAATTGTCTATTATGTTTTTTTTAGACACATTTATGAAGGTTCATAGTTTAAATTGATATATATATATAAGAGTCGTTTAAATTGATATTGGTTCAAAATTTCAAATGATTCACTTATGAAAGTTCAAGCAATTATTAACTTTAAATAATTTTTTCTAAATTAACAAATTAATTAACTCCAAATTTGTTTTTAAATTCATAACTCAAAATTAGTTATCAACCAAATTCTTAATAAAAAGAGCTCCTACAATTTATTTTTAAATTTTTTGTTTTGAATTCAAGAAAACTTCAAATAAATTTATCTAAATGATAGAAGTAATTTTTGTTGAATAAGAAATTTTGAGACCAATCACAAATTGCCACATCATTTATTAAATTAATGATGAAAAGTACAAATA
>JBBPDI010000015.1:9584244-9596806 GCA_037974545.1 Cucumis variabilis | reverse complement strand
TCTACGTTGTATAGAATTTGCCTAATACTATCGTCATTCCATATCATTATTTACTTTTCGATGTGGTGGGCATCTCCTATCACCCCAGACAACATTGTTGTTATGGAGCTAAACTTCAATGTCAACAATGGAATTTAACATGTGTACACACAATTCTATACAACTGGACTCAATATCTCAATCATGTAATCAATAGATAACTCTCAATATCTCACATAAGCATTTAAGCATGCTTGCTTATTCTTTTCTATGTGACGTTAAGTTTGTTCATGGAGATTGGAAGTTTATAACAATACTTACTAACACATACTCTGTTTAAAGTAATATTATTACTACGATTTCCAACAACCCATTAGTCGCATGCTCATACGTAGTTTCATTAAGAACCTACTTCTCGAAACTCATACCAGAAACTAGTTGATAAGATAACATTTGTAGATTAACATTCAAGCATACTAAAAGTTTAATCTCAAATCATATTTTAGAAAATCATTTTTGAAAATTGTCTTGTCATTGTTTTGAGCTAATTCCTCGATCAGTACTAATAGATCACTTATATATTCATAATATTTAAAATTGAAATGTATGTCTAATATAATTGAACCTTAAACTTTCAATTTCTTATAGTAGGTCTATAAATTGTAAAAAAAAAATGATGAATTGATCAATGACCTATTAGTTAGTAAAATAAAATTTTACACTACCTATCCAACACTTTGTCGAGTACTAAAACCTATAATAATGTCTACGCTCTAATTTAAACAAATTTAAAATTAGTTTTTCTTTAACAAGATAGACTAAAAAATTTAATTAGGTAGCTACAAACACATAATTTTAAACATGCTAAATATTTTCTCTAATAAAAAACGGTTAATGAGCCATAATGAACTTAGTTTAGTGGTATTGTCATTCACTTTGTCCATAAAGGGTAGGGGCAACAATCGATCAAAGTCAGTTTTTTGACTAAACCACAACCGAACCAAATAAGGTAAGTTTAGTAAATGTTCAATGTTCAAACCAACCATCGTCGAGAAATAAAAGCCAATTGGTCTGTTTTTTTCTCAAAAATATTTTTGTAAATTTTTTTACTTGGACTTTTCCAAATCGACACTAACCAATCGTTTTTTATTGTGTTAGCCATCTCAAATTTTCAATCTACCATGTTTATCCATGTTAGAGGGCATGAGAACGAGAGTTCAATTACTCACCTCACAATTATTTTATTTAAAAAAATAGTCAAAGCAATCTAGAACTAGAAGCAGTGAATCCCTAAATTATGTTGACAAGGAGCTTTATAATTCAATTAAAATAATATAAAAAAAATAGGAACAATTAGGGCTTGAACTTAAGTCTAAAGGGACTAAATGATAGTCTTACCACTATCTTAACTGCTAGGATTAATATAAAATTAGTTATACATATATATATACTTACTATATTAAAAGGGACTTAAAAGGAGGATCATTTTTGGACGATTCTACATCTCGCCAAATCCTAAATTTATAATATCAATCGAATTTAATTGATTTTTTATTTATAGTTATTTAATTAATATAAAAAATGCTAAAGAGAGAATCATTTTTGGTCGATTCTACCCCTTGCGTAATCCTAAATTTACAATATCAATCAAATTTAATTGATTTTATTTATTTATGATTATTTAATTAATATACAAATATAATTATTATTAACCAATTATAATCTTTTCAAATTCTCACCTTCATGCATAACTTATTATTTAAGAGATCAATAGGTTAGAATGTGAAAAGTTATCTATTTATTTCTATAATTTATTTTTCAAAATTTATAAATATATTAATGATGAATTCTAAAAGATATATTATATTATAATTATATAAGTAATGGGTGAAATCTCTCCACATTCTAAACACTCTAAAATTTTCTTAACTTTTTAAATTCTACAACAAATTGAATATGACACATCTTTCTCTTCCATCCCTATAAATAGCTTCACTTATTTCTAATAATTTTATTGCTAAGCAAAAAAGAATTGTATCAAATTGCTTTGATTCAGGTATATCTCCATCTTATATATATTTATGTATTAAGTTGAAAGTCGGCTTAAGAAAATGTCATTTTCTTTTAGTTTTATGATATGAATTTGTTGTATATAAAAGTTTATATTTGTAAAAAAAATTATTAAAAAACATATGCTTTTTTAGTATTACTTTTGTACCAATTTATCTTATCTATTTTATATTATCTTACTACCTAACATGGAGAATCATTAACCATTTTGTCCAAATGATAATTTTCTAATTTCAATTATGTTCTTTACTTCATTCTTATGTAATTAATATTTTTTATTCTTATTGATTAAGAAGTTTTAGAATTAATTAATAATGTGTTTCTTAAAACATTTAGTCTTAAATTTATAAATAGTAACATTTGCTTTAAAACATGAAAATTGTTGTTATTGAATATTTTAGGATAGGTTGGTAATTTAAAAAAAAAACAATCATGTACACAATGCAATGAGTATTTTTTTAAAACAAATAAAAAATTATTAGTTATAACATATGAAGATTAAAATGATTTAATTATTAAAAAAAAATAAAAAACATCACTTATCACACACTAAAGTTAAAATGATTTAATTACTATTATTATTAAAATAAAATAAAACATTAATTATTTATTATGTAACGACCCAACTTTTTGAATTAAGTTGAAGGATTTACTTTAACACTAGACTCATATTTTAAAATAAAACATATTAATTTAAATAAAATTTTAACAACATCAAAGAGTTTTTATATATATATTCGGGCCCTAATTCAAACAAAATATTAAAGTTTATAAACATAACAATAATAAAGAGAGTTCAATCCTGAAAACTTAAAACAGTCTCGATTACTAAGTAAAAATCAAAAATTATAAAGCAGAAGCAGTTTGAAGGACTTTTCCTCTATGGCAATCACGTCTCCTTCTTGTCCCTCGTCGGTCTACCTCTTTTGTTACCTTTGTCTGAAAAGTTTAACATAAAAGGGTGAGTATAAACATACCCAGTAAGAGACTCACTACTGGTCCCGTTAGGAAAAAATAAAACTATTAATTTCCTATTGGGGGTACGAAGGACTTTTCCCCTATGGAAATCACGTCTCCTTCTTGTCCCTCGTCGGTCTACCTCTTTTGTTATATTTATCTGAAAAGTTTAACATAAAAGGGTGAATATAAACATACCCAGTAAGAGACCCACTACTGTTCCGTTAGGAGAAAAATAAAACTATTAACTTCCTATTGGGGGTACCCTGCACTTTAACAGTTTTGTGATCCTGTAGGATACACATAATCAGTGTAACGCTCCGAAGGACGCACATATCAGTCTAGTGCTCGGTAGAAAACACATATCAGTCTAGTGCTCCCAAAGGATGCACAACAGGTGGTGATCCCGTGGGACACCTGCAAGGCACACTACCCAATAAAAAGAGCTAATAATTTTCTCCTTAGTCCGGCCTAAACATCTTATCAGTCCATTCCTAATACAGTCCAACTACCTCATCATATAATCATTCCAGTTAACACACTAACAGTCAATCTACTCAATTTTATCATAATATCAGTCAGTAGCATAACAACACATCAGTCAATTAAGCTATATATTTATAACACTCTTCTCAGATCACAAGTACACTGTCCATACTTTAGTATACAATTCACCCAATATAAACGACAGTCAACAAGTTCATCCACACATTATACAACCATACTCCACCTTTGTCGTCATATCTACATCCATATATATATATGTCCCAGTCAACCTTAGGATACATACATCATTAAGTCTATTATTATTTAGAGATATCCATACAGTCAACATATTTCAATTCTAAGGTATGCAACATATTTCAATTCTAAGGTAGAGTCCAGTAGTAGAAATCCCTTACCTCGATCTTATGAGATCCTTAGTCAAAGTAATTCCAACAACCAAATCCTAAACATAAATAAACAGGAGGTTAATAAATAAACCGAAGGTTAACATCTTTTCAAACAGTTTCATCTATCTAACTCTCTCAAAAGTGAATTGACACTTACCACCACAATGGAGAGACGAATCCAACTCGTACCTTCAAGGATTAAGTATTTCTCCATTGATTACATTTAACAGATAACATTCAACGATAGGCACGAAAAACAATGGAACCCACAATTCATCCTTACCCAATTCTTTTCACCAAAAATCACAGCAAGGCAGGGGTGGCAGCGACGTACAAACAGAATCAAAACGATGTGTAGCAGATCCGACGACTAGCTTGGAGAAGAAGCTCGACGCGAGTGGCTCACAGACGGCTTGCACGGAGACTAAACGGTGCGGATCTATGGGTGGCTCAATCGAACAGGAAGGACGGTGGAAATGGTCGATGCTCCACGAACAACAGTTGGCGAACGTTTGGAATGACGGCGCTTTGCGGACGATACCAATCTGAGTAACTATCATCCGACGATGCGCGACTACCGAAATTATGGAGAATGAGATGAGGACGCTTTGGCTTGGCTAACTCGTGGCTTTGATGGCGTGATGTGTGTGGCAGTCGACGGAGGAGGTTGAACGGAGAAGAAAACAATGAAGAAAAAAACATTATATATAAAGAATGGCTCATTTAAACTTTATTATATGTCTTTAATATTGTTATTTTTTAAATTAACCACTACATACTATTTATTCACTTTAGCAATAATATATATTAACAAGGTTCTCATGTGCAACACATGTTAAAATTTTTTAGTGTTATATAAAGAACATCAAACCCCTAAACATATACTAAATTTGGCAGTGTTGAGAAAACTTAGGATTATTTCTTTTTAACATGTAGGAATTTTTTTTTTAATATATATTTGAACAATTTTATGAAATCATGAAACATAAAAGATTACTGATAAGATTAATATTTTTTTTTTATTTCACGTTTTTAGTTCATGTTGAAGAATTTTTTTAGTTCATGTGAGGTAATACAACAATAAAGAACATCAACAATAATAATGACAACAGTAAACAACGACAACAATAATAATGAACAACAACAATAATAACAAAAGCAACAATGGTGAACAACAACTGCAATATAGAAACAATATGAATGTACAGCTGAGTTGCGAAACACGCTCTCTTTAAGATGTTTTGCGGCTCTGCTTAAAATTGTGCTAACAGATAAATGTTCCGTCATCCCCAGGATAAAACAGCCTCTCGTATAAAGCTGACTTTGCACGAAAATTAGTTCGCAAAATAAAATCACTCAAGGACATGTAAAATTGCTCAGGAACCTTTTGAGAGAAACGAAAGTAATGTTCTGATTATGTATATCTTGAACAAAAGGAGAACGACATATATATATAATAGTGGTTCTTGAGGATAGTTAACAGTCACAATGATAAATAGGAGAGAAAATTGTGGGCAATAAATGGGTTGAAAAATGTTCAAACGGTCACAATATTTATTTTGACAAAACGATAAGATTTTAAAACATTCAAATAAAATTTTTAGTAAAAAGAATATATAGATGTTATTTTATCTCTCCTCTCCTTGCCACGACAAACAATCGACAACGCGTGTGGCGATACGAACATGCATACGTTTGCCTATGTCCTTCCTCCTTTCAAAACGTGGATGTCTTAAGGGCCCAAAACCATAGATTAAGCAATGAGTATAAAAGGGAGCTTCCACATTTAAAATTAATCAATGTGGAAATACACTTGAGAATAAAATAATATTATAATTTCCTTGCATAAATTTTTCATCCAATAATCCTCCACTTGAAAATTTTTTACTATCATTCCCACTTGAAAATTTTTGAAAAAATTTTCATCAAGCAGTGTCTGTTTCTATGATACTATGCGTAAGTAAAGGTGTCTGGTGACTTGAACCTTTACGTAGTGACAATAGTTTAGAGTATCGTAAAGTAACTCGTAGTTTTAAACTTTACTTCTAATGTTATTGTATACACAATATTATTTTAGTAAAGTTTTAAACTTGCCCTTATGGTCGTGCACATATATCCCAGTTTAGTGAATGTTCTAGGAATCTGTCCAGAATTCCATAGGAAGCGGCCCTCACTTCCACATTCACAAAGGTGAATCTATCAAGAGTACTCCTATAGCTAGGTACCCTACTTTATATCAAGTATAGATTTCATTTAGAACAAAGCTCAACCTCCTCACACGCTTCAGGATATCATGCTAATCACTGAATAATAAGAATGAAACTCCTAATTTAGCATGACTCTTGTTATATTACTTACGATCAGTTATTACCCATTGAACTTGTTTCTTGAGATCTTCAATATGACAAGTTGGGTTTACCTCACAGTAATTCATAATTCATTTTTCAATAGGCTTGAGTCCCATTCTTTCTAAGGTTTTAAAAACCTTCTCTCTTTCTAGTCCTTTCGTCAAAGGATCAGCCAAATTTCCATCAGACCATAATCCACTATCACTACACCAATAATGAGAAACTCTCTAATAATATTATGCTTACGACGTATTTGTCGTCTCTTATCGTTATAATAATGGTTCTGAACTTTTGTGATAGCTGCAGTACTATCACAATAGATTAGTATGGCTGGTACCGATCTCTTCTCGGTGGAATTTTTGATAGCAAGCTTTGTAGCCATCTTGCTTCTTCACTAGTAGTACTAGTGCTATCATCTCTGACTCCATCATTGGCTGGTGTAAAATTGTCTGTTTCTTGGATTTCCAAGCAATAGCTCCTCCTGTTATGTTGAAAATATAGTCACTTGTAGCCTTTGAGTCATTTGAGAAGGAGTTCTAATCAGTATCGTTGTAACCTTCAAGTACAATGGGAAACTTTTTGTAATGTAATCCTAGGTTTTGTGTCTTCTTAAGATATCTCATTACTCTTTCTATAGCATTTCAGTGCTCTATCTAGGTCTGCTAGTAAACCTACATAGTAATCCTACAGCATAAGTTATGTTGGTCTAGTGCAATCAGCAACATACCTCAAACTACCTATGATACTAGCATATACAGATTGGTTAACATTGTCACCGGTGTTTTTGAATAATTTAACACTAGAGACATAAGGTATACAATCTGATTTACTATCAAAGCAGTTATACTTCTTTAGAATATTTTCTATGTAATGAGATTGATCTAAGAAAATTCCATTTTCAGTTCTGTAATCTTGAAACCTAAGATTACATCAGCTTCTCCCAAGTCTTTCATGTCAAAGTTTACACTCAACATATATTTTACATCATTTATGATGTGCAAGTTTGATATAAAGATTAACATGTCATCTACATATAAGCATATGATAATACATAATCTATCTTCAGTCTTATAGTAGATACATTTGTCACTTTCATTTACTTTGAATCCTTTAGACATGATTAAGTTGTCAAACTTTTAGTGCCATTATTTAGGAGCTTGTTTTAGGTCATAAAGGGATTTATCTACTTTACAAAATTTGGTTTCTTGATCGTGAACTATGAAACCTTTAGGTTGTTTTATATAAATCTCTTATTCTAAATCATCATTCAGGAAAACAATTTTGACATCCATTTGATGGATTAAGAGATTGTTCAAGGCAACTATAGAAATCAACACTCTAATTAAGGTGATTCTAGTGATCGGAGAAAAAGTATCAAAGAAATGTATGTTTTCTCTCTACCTAAAACCATTAGCTACTAATCTAGCCTTATACTTATCTATCGATCCATTAAGTTTGAGTTTCTTCCTTAAAACTCATTTACAGCCTATTGCTTTGCAATCAAGGGGTAAGTCAACAAGGTGCAAAGTTCTATTGGATTCAAGAGAGTCCATTTCATCATTGATAGCTTCTTGCCATAAGTTGGCATCTACCAAGGATAAGGCTTCTAATAGATCTTTCAGATGTTCTACGTTATACATTTCGATGTCTTCTCCAAAGTTCTTTATGGTTCTAGCTCTCTTGCTTCTTCTGGGTTTAGGATCTATTTCCTTTTCTTGGGTTTAGATCCTAATTGAAGGTAAACTACTTGAACTTGAGCCCCCACTAGTTTGAATATTTAAGCCCCCATTATTTCTAGATTTAAAAGGAAATCTATCCTAAAAAAAATCTACATCATTTGATTTTATGATTACTTTGTTTTCTAAGTCATAGAACCTATAGGCTTTACTATTTTCAGCATATCCTATGAACACACATTCATCGGCTCTACTAGCTAGTTTTCTTCTCTTCGGATCAGAGATTCTAACATAGGCTAGACAGTCCCAAGTTCTACGATAAGATAGGTTTGGTGTTTTATTCTTAAAGACTTCGTATGGTGAAGATTTACTGTTTGATTTAGGAATCCTATTAAGAACATAATTAACATTAATTATTTCCACCAAGATGGTGCTACTCCTGATTCAAGTAAGATAGCAACTACTAAGTCTGTTAGCTATTCTTCATTTATATGCTTTTCCATTCATTTCAGGGGAATAAGATGCAATAGTTTTGTGTATTATTCAAGTTATAAAACTCATTGAAGGCAACTGAATCATATTCAGTTCCTCTATCACTATGAAGGCTCTTAATTCTTTTATTAAACTGATTCTCTATTTTAGTTATATACACTTTGACATGTCAAAGGCATCACTTTTATTTTTAAGTCGATAATAAAAGTGTAGTAGGAACAGTCATCTATAAAGGTTATTACATACCTTTTACTGTTCCTATTTAATGTGCCATCAAATTTACATAAGTCAAAATGTATTAATTCTTAAGGCTCTGTCACTCTAGTTACAGATTTATGCGAAGTTTTTTGTTATCTTAGCTCAACTACAACATGCACATTTCTCAAATTCATGCATAGATAACTTAGGTATAAGATTTAACCTACTCATGTTGCTAACTAGTATTTTATTCGCATGACAAAGTCTAGCATGCCAAACATTGAAAGAGGACAACATGTAAGCAAAAGATAAATTCTTATTAATTTTCAAATTCAATTTGAACATATCATCAGTAGCATAACCCTTTCCCACAAATACATGATTTTTTGTTAAGGTAAATAAGTTTGATCCTATAGTTTGAGTGAAGCGAGTCTTGTTAAGGAGATATCCGAAGACCAAATTTTTTCAAATTTCTGTAGTATGCAAAACTTCCTTCAGCATTAGTGTCTTGCCAAATGTGAATTTCAGTTCTACTTCTCCAACACCAGGTACTTTGGTTGTGTGATAATCTCCCAGAAGGATATTCTTATCCTTAATCTCATTGTATTTTTTTTAAACAGACTAAGGTCATGACAGACATGGCGGGATGCACCAATGTCTAGCCATCAACCTTCAGAACCCCCAATGACATTAACTTCAGTAATCATAGCTACAAATTCATCTTCTACCAGGTTCGCCTGTACAGCACAACGACTCTTTTTTCTATAATTCCTTGCTATATGTCCAGGCTTATTATAGTTATAACAAAAAATTTGTACCGTACTTCTGGACTAAGGGTTTTTCTGTTTATTTGATCCACGTTTCATCTTATTTCGTTTTGACTTCAGGTCTGATTTCAAAATTGTAGTAGACTTCTTTCTAGGATTCACGTTCACCTTCTCTTTTTAATCATGCTTTCTTACTTCCTCCTTTATCCTTGTCTCGTGATAAGACTTTCCAGCGAAAACTCCTTGGTTTTGTGCCTTAGAGCGCTCTTGAATTCCTTCCACAGAGGAGGTAATTTATCAATAATAACTGCAACTTGAAATTGTTCATCTAGCATCATACATCCGCTAGTAATTTCGTGTGCTATTTTTTGGATCTCATGCGATTGAGCTTCCACGGATCTGTCATCGGTCATTTGGTACTGTAGGTATTGGCTCACTACATATTTTCTCGATCTCGCTTCTTTCGTGTCATATTTCTTTTGTAATGCATCTCATACCTCTTTCGCAATTGACAACGTATTGTAATAATCATATAACTCGTCAGTTAGGCCATCAAGAATTAAATTCTTACAAATAAAATTAGTTTCTGTTCACGCGGTGAGTTCCTTCAATTGTTCTTTCGTAGGATCTTTTTTTGGAATTTTCGGATTTTTAGTAGTACATACAACTGTCACCTTCTTCAATGTGAGAAAAAATAACATTTTTTATTTCTACCTTTTGAAGTGTGCTCCTTCAAATCGAAATGGGCAGTTGAGATCAGAAGGCAACAAATCAGATTGAATTTGTCAGGCCATCTTAGCAAATTTTGAAATAATCTTAAAATTGTTGCAAACCGTAGCTGAGAATAGAAAAGTTACAATAGTAAAGAACAACAACAATAATAGTGACAACAGTAAACAGAGACAACAACAATAATGAACAACAACAATAACAGCAGCAAAAGCATAACAGTGAACAACAACTGCAATATAGAAACAATATGAACGTACGCTTAAGTCACGAAACACGCTCTCTTTAAGACATTTCGGGACTTTGCTTAAAATTGTGCTAACAGATAAATGCCCCGTCGTCCCTTGGATAAAACAACCTCTTGTATAAAATTGACTTTGTACAAAAATTAGCTCGCAAAATAAAATTACTCAAGGACAGACAGAATTGCTTAAGAACCTTTTTAAGAGAAATGAAAGTAATGTTCTGATTATGTATATCTTGAATGAAAGGAGAACGACATATATATAGTGGTTCTTAGGACAACCAACGGTCACAATGATAAATAGGGAGAAAATCTTGGGCAATAAATGGGTTGAAAAACGTTCATTTTTAAAACATTCAAATAAAATCTTTAGTAAAAAGAATATATGGATATTATTTTATCTCTCCTCTCCTTGCACCAACATGAGGATACAAGCACTTATGTTTACCTATCTTCTTTCTCCTTCCAAAACTTAGGTGCCATAAAGGTCCAAACCCATTAATCAAGCAATAAGTATAAAACAAAGTTTCCACATTTAAAGTTAATCGATGTGGGAATGCACTTGAGAATAAAATAATATTATAATTTCCTTTCACAAATTTTTCATCCAATACAACCAGATTAAAAGATTCCATTGAAGCATCTAGTCGCATGCATATTGTCTACATTTGGTCGAACAAATTGGAGAGTAACGATCAATTTCAACATCAGTATTGGAAGTTTGTATTTAAAAAAGCTTATTTCTATTTGATTGCATTTGATATTTGTATCTTTTATTTTTCTCCTATGATTAATCTTTGATCATTGGACGTTTTTTTCTTGATGCTATTTCTTTCCTAAAATTCATTTATTAACTTATATTTTTAATATTGAAAAAAAGGTTAGTTTTCATAAATATAACAAACCAACAAAATATTTACGATCCGTGTAACAAAATGAAAAAGCCCATAAAACTGACTATTTTTTTAATATTTCAAGTTTACCCTTCATTTTCATCATCTTTGTTCTCTTCCTCTTCTGCAATTATTTTGTCTTCTTTCTCTTACTCTTTTCCGATTATTTTTGTCTTTCTTCTCTCTCTTTTGTGAATTTTTTTCTTTCCATCATTTTTATCTCTTCTTCTTCTGCATTTTTTTTTAAAATATTTATGTTTTTCATTTCTTTCCATTTTCTTTCTTCTGCAAATTTTATTTTCCTTTCCATCGCTATTTTCTCTTCTTCTACAATTTTCTTTTATTTTTTTTTCAAACTATTATTTGGCTCAAGATTGTGTATGAAATATATAAAAAAAACTAAATTGTTATTTGGTTGTTTAAAACCATGTGAGAAATATAAAAGATCGTATAAGAAATCATTGGGATATTAGATTGCCAAATCTAAACCATCGCGTACCAAAAATAGAAAAATCTAAACGATCGTATACCAAAGAATCTTTAAATAATTGTTTAGATTTAGGTAGCCAAATTTAAACGATCGAATCTAAACAATTGAGTTTCAAATATAAATAATTGTGTATCAAATCTAAACGATCGTGTTTCAAATATAAACGATCATGTACCAAAAACATCTTGAAAAAAAAAATCGTTAAGATTTGACTACCTAAATTTAAACTATCAAACCTAAACGATCGTTTACTAAAAAAATTATGAAAAAACATCGTTTAGATTTGACTATCCAAATTTAAATAATTAAATCTAAACGATCGTGTACCAAATCTAAACATGTATCAAAAAATTCTTTAAAAAAAAATTGATTAAAGATGTACCAAAGAATAGTCAACTAAACGATCTTCAACCAAAAAAATCATTTACATTTGACTACCCAAATTTAAATGATTAAACATGTACCAAAGAATAGCAAAATCTAAACAATTGTATACCAAAGAATTTCAAAAAACAATCAACCAAATCTAAACTATCAAATGTAGAAAAGAATAGTCAAATCTAATTGTTTCTCAAATATATTACGCGCGAGACATTTCTAGTATTTTCCATTGTGAACCCGTGAGCTTTTTCCATTTTCAAAACTATTCTATACTACGTAAATATTTTATCGCTTTGTTATATTTTTTTAAAAAACCCCAAAAAAATCCTATACATTAAAATGAATATTTTAAAAATATTTTTCTCTTCACATTTCCATGAAGCCAAGAACATAAAATCAAGGTAAGTATCAATTTTGAGTTTAGTTTTAGATTATCAACTTGTTA
>JBBPDI010000015.1:9563710-9584144 GCA_037974545.1 Cucumis variabilis | reverse complement strand
ATATATATATATATATATATATATATATATATATAATTTAAAAGTTAAAATTACATTTTTTTGTCGAAAATTAAACAATTAAACTTTTTACAACATATATATAATAATTAAAATTTAAAATTTAAAATCAAAACTATTAGGTTTTACTATAAAGGGGCCTTTTTAAAAAAATAGTAAAAATAATTAAAATATTTACAAGTTATAGCAAAATTTTGAATTCTATCACTGATAGTGTTCTATCACTATAGCATATCAATCATTATCGGTGATAGAATTTTCTATAGGTTATAAATATTTTGTAAAATCTACTATTTTTAAAATTTTTCTTAGTATAAATATATATATATATATAACATTTAAAATTAAAATTTAGTTAAGAAAGTAACTTAAAAAGAGGAAAGAAAGTTAGATTGGTGGGTGGGTCTTTCGCCCACTTATTAAATATATTTTTTTCTAAATAATTCAAGACTCGCCCTCTTCTTTTAACTTCTTTTTTTTTTAAATGCATTGAAGGCCGAGTCTTAGACTCAGCCTTTTTAATTTTTTTTTTAAAATAAACTGAAGACTCGCCCTTCTTTATTATTATTATTTTTTTAAAAATAAACGTCAAATCAACCACATTTTTGTAATAAGTTTTAAAATAGCATCATTTTGGGAATACTTTTATAAGAATACTATATTTTAGAAAAAGATTCATTTGTATTGTAAATATAATTATGTAGATATCCATAACCTACAGTATGTTACCAATCTTCCTATAACTCTTCCTTATTTCATGTTGTAACATTTATTCTATTGAATTCTATAATGTAACATATACCATGGGATGTCCTATAAATAGAAGTATGTGGTGCCTTTGTAAGACACACCACATTCCCTATTTTTTCCCTTTGGTTGTTTCATTCTCCTTATTTAGCTTCTTTGTTCTTGTTTTATAACAATTTGGATATATATATATATATATATATAATATTTATTATTGTTATGTATTGGAAAAGAAGGTTAAAAGATTGATAGGATGAGAATTTTATTTGGAGGGAGAAAGATTTTATTGGAAAAGAAAAGGAAAAGAAAAGGAAAAAAAATAATAATATAATAATATATTATTGATATTATTATTAATAAAATTTTCTTTTTATTCTCCTTCTCGTTCTACGTGCAAAGAAAAGAATGTGGTTGAATTTTGTTTTATTTCACAACTAAATACAAAATTTGAATTTTGAATTTAAAATTTAAAATTTTGAAATAAAGTTTGTTTTTTAATATAGTAAGATAGAAATAATTCATTTTGTTTTCCACCAAAAATATTTTTGCTCTGTAATATAATTTTTCTATTTACAAAATTTTTAACTATTATTTTTTCTTGAAACTATATTTTTTGTTGTAGAATCCAATTTTACGAGGGTTAAGTGTAGCATAAAGAGCCTTTGGTTTGCAAAGAAAGAAGTATATTTAAACATTTCTCTTGTTGAAGTGAACCGTTCTTTTTAGGGTTCTTTTTTTTTTAATTGTAATGTTATAATATTTGGATGACTTACCAATTTCCCCATTTGACTTAAGGGAATTGGATAAATTGATCCCATTTCCTCCCCTCTTCTTAGCTATGAAGGGACGTAAGAATCCCACCTTCTTATTGCAAAATAAAATCAAATCCCATCCATTATTCACTTTGGAAAGAGAATTTGAAATTTTGCCCATTACTTGTCTCCTTCATCATAGAATAATGGAGCCATCAAATTAAAATTCCTCCCCCACCTATTTTTCCTACTCTTCATATTCATTTATTCCAAATCTTCCCATTCTCAAAACAATTGAACAAATAGTACAATCCAAATGTCATTTATATAAACATTTCCTTTTTTAAAAAAGTGGTATAATTAAAATCCAACTCTTTTTTTTTTTTATGATGTACACTAAATAATTAAAGTGGAAGTTATGATACATTTATATAGATCAAAATTTTTTTAAGTTGGAGCATCTTAAATGATATTAAATTTTATGCAATTTATTGATTTTTTTTCATAGACAAAGAACATTATATCAATTCACCAAACAAGGAAATTTAAATCTTCGTGTCAAACAAAAAACATAGTAACCATTTCATTTTTTTTGTAAATGATTTTTTGTTTTCATTTTCTTACCATAATTTTAAGTAATTTAAGTAGAAAAGTTACATTATTAGCCAAATTCTAAAACTGAAGTAAGTTCAAAAACTATACTTTTTTTTTAAAGTTTTAAAATTTGACTTTAGTTTTTAAAACATTGGTAAAAAGTAGTTATCAAATTCAAGAAATTTCGAGGATGAAGAGGTGTTTATAAGCTTAATTAATTTTCATAAATAAAATAGTTATCAAACAAGATGTTAAAAGATAGTTAGGAAGTATAAAATTATTTCAAGAGATATGCAATCTCTTCGACTCTTAACTATATAAACTCTTAACTATATAAAGAGCTATCATCTACTTATATTTTTCTCCAAAATCTTAATTATTTATTGTGTATTTTTTTTCAACTTTTTCTCAAGAATGCATAGTAATATTTTTAAATTAATAAGATATATATATATATATATATATATGCTTTGACAAATGTTGTTAAACTAAGGTATCAATCCTTCTTGGCTTCCAAGATATTTTAAAGTTATTTTATATAATTGGTCTTACACCAATAATAAAATGTTTTCGAATTTTTAAGTCTCTCGCTATAACATTTTTTAATACAGCTTCTAGCTATAACTATGTAAAGTCAACATTTTTTTTTATATAAAAATATATTTTTTTTGTAATCTATTTCTTTTTCTTTCTCAACTCGCCTTCTAAAAATTTCTTTGTTCGTATGTTGAGTAGTGAAGAAGGGTTTAGGATGAAAGTGTGATCGATTAAGCCATTTACAAACAGTTTAGTGGTGCAAAATTTGAAGAAAAGGTGTCTTATGAGGTTGCAAAAAATGGTGAGCCTAAAAGAATTATGGAGATATCAAAAATGAAATTCTAACGTTAATTAAGTTCTGAAATGAACTTTGATTTTTACATCAAATTTTTAATTTGGTTGTTGCTGAAAGTTTGTTATGATGAAATTATTCCACTTTGAAATATGAAATATAGTGCATGATTTTAACTTACACCTTTCCAAATTAACCACACTATATTAATTTAGTTTTCATACATGTTTTTTGAATTATTTAAATAATAAATCATCTAATAGTTAGTTATAGAATGTATATGGAAGAAAGTTTGGTGTGTATATCATCTTGTGTATGCTTATTTTCATGTTCATAGAAAATTATATATATTCAAATAATATGAGATCACATAGCTGTCTCAATTATACAATATGAGATTCTACTATATTTGAATACAAATTTATATCATGTAATTTATATAAATCCCACTTTTAACAGTATCTAAAACAAAATGACAAATTTTACGTATAATGCACATGTTACTAATTAGTATATATATAAAAGTCCCTATAGAGAAAAACTTTTTCTCTTTATTTTACCCTTCATCTATAACTATTTTCATTATTAATTTGATGGGTAATTTTTTCATTTGTTAATCAAATGCAATATTGCTAACTAAATCACTTGATTCGACTCTTAATAGCTACCTCACACTAACATCCACATTTGTTGCAATTCTTTTTTAGTTTTTTCTTTCTTTTATCATTGAACTTTTATTTGAGTTCTACTAATAAAATTGATATCTAATTATTAATTTTAATGAAATGTGAAGAAGGTAGAATAGTGTCTTTATCTATTTATGTCTAGAAAGAAAACCACTATAAAATTTATGGCATTACCTTTGATTATAACCACATTAGTTTCAAAACTTTTGAAATTTTAGTATAGAATCATTCATGTTACTATAAAATGAGTCTTATTCTTTGCCTTTTCTAACACTTTTGTTCTCTTGGTTTCTTTTTAATCAAATTTACCTTTGATTAAAAAAGACAAGCACATTATCCTATACGCTTTATGTTTATATGTTTTTAATTCATTGTTTTTAAATTGATGTACTCTCTTCTTCTGACTAAATAATGTGAAGTAAACATTTATTTTATGATATATTTTAAATTTAAAGTAACCTACTTTTTGCAAAATATTTGTTATAATTTAAGAAAGTTTGTATTAGTTACAATGTCTCTTTTTTAAAATATTATATTTTATAAATAAATTAAACTTTAACATCTTACCTTTCAAATATAGAAATCTTGATGTTCTCACGTTTTCGTAGAAATTTTTTAGTTTATAATATGAAGAGTTTGAAAACTAATTAAAAATTTTTCACACTCCTACGATTAATGACTATTGTATATATCAATATGTTTTGTTTCTTTTCTTTATTTTTAAGTTTATGTTTAATACTTTTTTTTTCTCTTTGTATTTTTGAAAGGAAGAATTTTTTAATAATTAATCTACTTTTGGCTTATACCCATTCTATTATTTTAATTCTTTTACTTCTTCAATTATCCTTGTCTAAACTAAATCTAAAGAGAATCTAAAAAGAAAAAAATAATTCAAAGATGCATACAACAAATCATAGTATAGAAAAGGATTTGAAATATTAGGCACATCACACGTATCACACATGTTAAGTATTAGTATTATATAAAATGGGCTAAAGGGAAGAAAATTTTGTTTTTTCTTTTGCCCATTTTAGCAACCCATGATAGGGTTATATGTTGTAATTTTACATTAAATGGTCAAATCTATACCTTCAAATCTCACGTAAAGTGATTCTAAAAAAGCTGTAAGGTTAATAAAATCTCATTTTCTCTGTAAATAGTTAAATTAAATTTTATTTTCGATCCGGTAACACTTCTCCTTTTTTTTCTTATTCTTTTTTTTGTTTTCTATTTTCTTTATAGAATTTGTTGTAGCAGTACAGTCGAAGTTATTTATTTTCTTTTTCAATTTTGTTGTACCATTAGAATTAGGATCAAATATCTTGTTTAATTTATTCGTTTTTTTCGTTTAACACCTCTCCCTTCTCTTTTTTCTTTTTCCTACCCAGTAATTTGGTTTACTAGAAATTTTATTAAGTTCAATTAATCTAGAAGTAGGCAGATTTTATTGTTTATGTGTTTTGTGCTCTCTGAGTTTTTTGTTTTTTTTCTTCAATTTTAAATTTATACTATCTAAAAGAGAGCATTCAGTTTCTCTTGAAGATGTTTCTTGTCATCCATGTTAGATGGAAGAATTTTTTATAGAAAAAAAATTCAATCACATTAGATTTATTTTTTCAACATTAAATGGATTGTTTTTTTTTTTTATAAAAGAAAAATCAAATCATCTAAATCGCCCTTTGAAAGTCTATCTATATACCTATTCTCTCTACCCAAGGGTTATGGGAAAAATATTCTAAAACATTCCTTCTCATTTGCCCAAAAATAATGGTTTTTTTTTTTTTAATTCAGTGAACACAGATTTAAAAATTTAATAGACTTGGTATATTCACATCTAGATAAAAGGGACAATTTTTTTTTTAAAAAAAAACATATATTTAAATATTCACCAAAGGGAACAAGTTTTTTTTTTTTTTTTTAAACTTAATATATTTTAAAATGTTCATATTTAGATAAGAAATGAACAATTTTTTTATAAAAAATTAACGAAATTCGTACGAAATCAAATTAAAAAATAATAATAATAGATTTTTTTTTAAAAAAATAATAATAGATTTTTAAATACTCCTATATTTTTGTACATAGAAAGCAACTTTTTCTTTAAAAAAAAAATTTAATATTAAGACATTTTTTAAAAAAAATCTGTTTTTCTTTTTAAGTAAAATTTAGTGGTGGTTGAATTTAAACCAAACACCTTTTATATTCAATAACATATAGATGCAACTAAGCTAAACTTATATTGAAAAAATAAATAAATTTTACAGATGACATAAAATCTTCCCTTTTATCATGATCATGCTAGGTAATTTGACATTTAAATAATTAAATAAACTTTATCAACCTGTCTTTTAGTGAGAGATTTAAAAGAACCAAATTTTATAAAACAATGAATTTTTTATGCGAAGAAATTAAAAAAAAAAAAAGAAAATCAATTTATATTACTCACTAATATATCTACAAAAATGGGGAAATTTCACATTTTATTACCACTAATATTGGCTTCAAAATATAGGAAAAAAAAACAGTCATATTTTATCTCTATCTAATATCCACTTTAAGAATTTTTTATAAAAGTTTATATATGATCTTGAAATAAGTGTAATACCCTAGGCTTTGGATTTGGACTAGCAACATCATCCTTATTTGTCTTAAAACTTTATTAGAGTGAAATTAGTCATTTCCACCTTTCATCCCTACAAACCAACATAAGATTGTTCCATGCTAAGCACGTTTAACTTTGATATTCTTAAGATCAAGCCATTTAAAAAGGAAGGTTCCCCTTGTTAGTATAGGTTGTAACTTTTAATTTTTTAAAGTTTTTTTTAATCTTACTTTTATGTGTTCAGGATCCCTCTCATTCAGATGTGATATCGATTCATTCATGTTTCCCTCCTAAACTCAGGATATTACAGTAAACATCTCACTCAAATAATTTTTATTTATTTAAACTATCTATTTTTTAATTTTTTAATAAAACCCAATAACAATATGTGACATATTTATTTTTTTTCTTATTAAGCTTTTAGGGTCTTTTTTTTTTTCAACTCTATATGTGTCTTATTTTCCAATTTTTTATTCGTTTCAACTCTTCATTACTTTTCTCCTTTTTTGACAAATTCTTAAATTCTTTTTCTTTATGTTCATTAGTTGTTTTAAATTTGAATATATGTATAGGTGTGTATAGGTTATTTCCCCTTTTTTGATGATATTTATAGGGTTGTCTGACCTAATTTGATATTAAATCAAGGAAATTTTATTTAAAAGAAGTCAAATGTGATAATCTTTTGATTAAGAATCACTAATAAATAATTGAGATTTTTTTAAAAATAGAAAAACGCAAAAATATTTACTCCAAACAATTTTGAAAGAGAAATAGAAAAAATACCCTACAATTAAAACATAAGAAACTCATGAAACATAATCATAAAACATAAAACATAAAATCTTTAAATCTCTTTCTACTTTAAATTGCTCTTTTTCTTTCTAAAAATATCTCTTTGCTTACTTATCTATGATAGTTCTTTTCTTTCTAGAATAATTCTTTCTCTTTCAACTGCTATCCCACATGACTTACAAGGATGGAATCTGAGGCCCTCTTGTGAGCCCTCATCTTGTGATGCGATACTTACAAGATGGAATCTAAGGCATCAGGCCCTTGCTTGTTATAGTCATAAACATTGAGATGGTTTCTAAGACACTTTACCGTGCCCTCATCTCCTTAAACATGTACCAGTGATGGAACTTAAGGTATTTACTGAATACCCTCATCAAAGGAACCTTTGTGTGTATAAGAAATATCCCCCAAAGGGTTGCTATATATCTTAAAACAATGTGGGTATAGTATAAAACATGATGAAATCATTCTTTATCTCCAACACTTTGGAAACTTAACTTAAACATACTTGCTTATAAATCTCATCAATAAGCAAAAGTACATGCTTTAACATCTCTTTGCATAATCATAAACTTGATAAAACAACTTTGCTTTCAAACATACGTAGCATAACATTTCAGAAACTTAGTTTAGCTCAAACTCATGCTTTAAAAGTCATTCATAAATCTAGTAACTCAACATTCAACTCAAACACCATTTTAAACATTTACTTCAAACATAAGCTTTTAAAACATTAACTTGAAGAACATGCTTTGAAAACATTTAGTAAATTCATTTTATGAGTCACAACTTTAGTAACTCAGAACCTAGGTTGGTAAACTCTCCCAATCTGCTCTTGGCCTGAAATAAAGAGAAAATAAATTCATTTAATCCCCTTGAACGAGAAAGCCAAAACTTTACTTACAAGCTTAAAGATCATCAAATTGCCCTAAACCCTAACTGCAACATGACACCGAACACTCTTTTGATTTGGTTCTAACTCCTCTTTTGTAAGAAATTTAACTTCTCTCTACTTCTCTTGGAGAAAATTGTGAGAAATGAGGTTTTGCTGCCTTTAAAAGCACCGTTAGTGTCCGAAAAAAAAATGCTACTCTTGCACGTTGGAAATTTTTGTAAAAACGTTCGTCACGCGTCCAATAAGTGATCTCAACCAAGATCGACCCGAGATCTACTAAGATTTTTCCTTTTCTCGATCAGACAAGCACCGAATCTTACCCAAGAACCTTGAATTTCCCTTTTTCTACTTTCAGTCTCAGGCAAACAAAACCCCGAGATGGCCTAAATTTTCTTTACCTTTCGTTGTGAACTTCAAATCTTGGTCGAACACAACCCAAGATTGCCTGAGATCTTTCACTTCTGAACCTTATGTTTTTAATCTTGGGTTGTCATAGAGAACATCGAGATTTTGCTTTTGCCTTTTTCTTGCCTCTTATCTCTGTCAAACAGAATCCAATCCTAAAGCCTCTTCAAAATCCAATCTTGAAGCCTCTAACTCGAGATCCTTCCAATTTTTTCTCTCTTTTATTTTCCATCTAACCTTTCCAAACTCTTTTCCCATACTCACATTCTTTAGGGTTGGGAGTTTACATTATCCATGTAGCAAATCCTTCGTGTAAGACTCGTACCTAAGTTCAGTGGCTAATTTTCTTGTTAAATGTTAAATAGGCATTTTGCATGAAAAGAGAAGAATGAAAGTTAGGGCTTGACAATAGCAAACTACGTTGTAAGTTTGGCTTTTGAGTTAGTCTGCGAGAAGGGTTATGTGACAAGATTTTTGAAAGCTAAGTATTAGTATGCGATTAAGGTACTATGCGAGATGATAGATTAGGCAAGAAGAAGTAAGAAAAATTCCTAGAACTTTCTTAAGTTTACTTAATGCGCCACGTGTAGAGGTTAAGTTAAGCATGATTAAGTTAAATCTTAAACCTACACGTGCACCACTAAGAGTAGGAGCTGGCAAGCTAACAAGAGTTGAAGGATGACAAAACTTGTTTAAGAATTTCTATAAATAGGAGTCACTACAAGAAATCAGACTAATCGCGAAGCTAGAAAAGACATCGCTAAAAAAAACATCAACGTTAATAAGCTTTTGCCGACGTACACAACAACACGTCGCCGTATGACCCTTTTTGCGATGTTTGCAAACATGACGTTGCGAAAAGTTTACTATTCAATTTGTTATTTCACCTTTTCCTGACATAATTTTGAGAGACGTCGCAGAAAGTCAAAATGTTTCATTTCGTAGGGAATTTTCAGCGATGTCAAATATTATACGTCGTGGAACATTGAATATTAAATTTATTATTTTCCACTTTTCGCAATGTCTCTCAGAAGTACGTTACGGAAAGTTGAAATAATAAGTTAAATAGTAAACTTCCTGTGACGTGGTGTTCACAAATGTCACAAAAAGGTTAAGATTTAATTTATTATTTGGACTTTCTGCAACGTGAGGTCGAGAGACGTCGTGGAAAGTTGAAAGTAAAAAATTTAATGTTAACCTTTCTGCGACGTTTGAGAACATCACATCGCAGAAAGTTTACTATTTAATTTGTTATTTCACCTTTCCACAATGTACTTCTGAGAGACGTCGTAGAATGTCGAAACGTGTCGTTTTGTAAGGGACTTTTGACGACGTTAAATACTACACATCGTGAAACGTTGAATATTAAATTTATTAGTTTCGACTTTTTGCGACATCCATCTGACGTACGTCCCAGAAAGTTTAAATAATAAGTTAAATAGTAAACTTTTTACGACGTGATGTTCTCAAACGTCGTGGAAAGATTAAGATTTAATTTATTATTTGGACTTTCCACGACGTGAGATCGAGAGATGTCGCAAAAATTCGAAAGAATAAATTCAATGTTAACCTTTCCGCGATGTCAATGTCACACGTGGCGGAAAGTTGAGTTTTAAATTTTTTACTTTCAACTTTCCACGACGTATGACCAAACTGTTGGAATTTATGTTCTAAAACTCATAGTTTGTAATCATATTCTATTCAATTAAATGATTATTGATACTATAATCTTAAAGCCAATAAACAAAGGCTCCAAGACTATTATTGAGTAGACTTGAACTTTATGTAGAGACATAAATATGGATCAAGTTCGAGTATATAGCCTACATACTTTATAGTATACGAATACGGTTGGGCACCTTATTCTAGAGACAATATAGATGTGGTCCGCTTTGTAGTTAGTACAAACAATGTGATCCTAAATCGTTTATGTAGAGACATTGTTGGGACAAATATTGACCCATTTAAAGATAGTCTATTCTCAATCCTTATCATGCATATTTTTACTATTTTTATATTTTTATACAGAATATGAAAGTAGACTTCAATATGAACCCAACGACATGAAAATCACTTAAATCAGAGTTCAAACGAAGGAGAACAGACGAATTTAACATAAGGGGGCATTTTGATAAATATCGAAGAAGATGGACACGTGTCAACTCCTCAGTCGCGCACACCTAGCCTCGAAGTCACAGGTTCGAAACTCACCGGACACATTTTTAATCCAAATTACTTAAGGCAAAAACGACGTCGTTTTGAGGCCTTCATGCGCGTCCCCAAAGTCACAAGTTCGAATCTCCCTTCACACAAAAGATTTACCATCTATTTTTCTTCAATCCATGTCTTTACAATCCGACGGCTCTCCGTGTGCCATGTGGCACGATCTCAACACGCGCGCCCCTCAGCCACTTGAGTTCGAGTCCTAGCCAACATAATTTATTTCTTTTCCCATTTTTTCGTGGTATTTTTGTAAATAATATCAAAACTTCCAAAATTTTCCAATTTTCATCTTTTCCTTTTGGATATGGGCTTAGGAATATAATTTTGGCCCATTTCCTCTATTTCTCCCTATAAATACCCCAATTAACCCCTAATATCACATTCAATTTCAATCCAATTCACTATTCCTTCCAAAATTACTCCCAATTTCTCTCAAATTTCAATTTCTCTACCCTCACTCTATAATTTTTGATCTTCAGACATGGAAGTAGAAGCATCCTATGTAAAGAGTTTACATAAGACTGGAACCATAGAAATAGTCGCTTTTAGGTTATAACACCATTGACTTCAAAACCAACTATTTAGTTTATAGATATCCAATGTAACTTAATCTTAATCCTGAGCTAACTATGAACTTCTATTCATACGAAATTATCCTTAAATCTGCATAGGTGAGGGCAACTCAATGGCACTGGCCCAATAAGCCTCCCATTTCAAGGGTAAGACTAGATGGATAGCTAAGGACATAAGGTACAAGACAGAATTTACTCCTACCCACTCTAGGGTTAGTAGATAGGTTGTTTCTTAAGGACTGAATCCAGGTCTTGAACAAGGGGCCCAACCCTCTTATTGGCCTGAAAGGGATTCGGTTTAAAGGTTGGACTTTAAACCAATTGTTCAATAGTGGATCAATAAAACTTAAGAAGAAAAGATATAATCTCGAGGGTAAAATGATTATTTGACCCAGCCGAGATTATAAACACTTGTGAAGGATTAACTTAATTACCATGGTTATATCACATGGACAGAAATATATCTGTAGTGAGGGGAGTGCAACTACGAGAATTTAGTGCAATGACCCGTTAGTTAACAAAGGTTGATTAACTCGATCTAAAAAAGTTTAGCCAGTTAATCTTGGATTGGTGGAGCCCATGATCTGTAGGTCCATTAGGTTCCCCGCTAGCTCACAATGAATCAACTTAGAACATTATAATGGATTAATTCGAATTGTTCGAATTAGATAAAGAGAGAAAAATCGATAAATATATCTGATATAGTCATAAGTTATAACTTAAAATAGAGCTTCATGTTTAAATGTGATTTAAATTTGAATATGGATTCATATTTGGAAGCTCGAAATTGATGACAAAGGTCAAAGATGTAAAAAGTCAAAATGTTGACTTTTGACTTTGACTGATCAAACTTTGACCGACTTTATAGTCAAATGTGATTTGAATTTTGGAGAAATGAATACGGATTCATGCTTCGGAGGTTGAAATTAGTCAAGACGAACAAAATGGTTAAAAGTCAAAATAATGACTTTGGACTTGAAAATGTCAACCTTTGAATTTGAATTAAATGTTGAATTACCATATTGCCCTTAGACTAATTTAAATAATAACAGTTGTTGGCTTATCACTTGCATGTAATATACAAGTGACTCATTGCATGCAAAACACCTACCCTACTTAGAATGCCTAGTGGTGAGATAGGAAAGCTCTTGCATGTAGTTTGCTTGAAAACAAGTTTCATGCAAAGGTGAAATGACTTTTAGATTTGAAATTGAAAATTAATTTTGTAATTGAGAATCACAAAATAAAACCAAGAACTATTTTAATTAGAGACTCCCAACATAAAAATAGAAAGAAAAAAAACTAACCAAAAGGTTACGTTCCTTCAAAGGATATCATCTCTCTCTATTTCTCCACCATTTTTTAGTCCCACAACTCAGTTCTAAGTCCGGAGAATAGGGGTAAACTCTAGTGGTTGTCCTAACTTTAAATTTGTGAAGATAATACAAGAGAAAAAAAACTTCAAAGGTAAGTTTTTCTTTTAACCCTATTTATGTTATTTTTGGTTTTTTTATTCATGTTAATCACTAAACTTGTTTAGTTATAATTAGAGTATAAATTTGATCCTTATTCCACTGTGCATGTCTACCGTATCATACACGAGCAACATTGGAGAAAGATTAAATTTGAAATGAGATGTTTCGCTTTTCTGTGATGTGGCTCTGACATAGTTGCGAAAACTTAAAATGATACATTTAATATTCAACTTTCCGTGACGTCAGCAAGCAAATGTCGCAGAAAGTTACAATAATCCACAACTTCAACAACTACAAACGTCGCAAAAAGTTCGTTTCTACGACGTTTTCGAAGATGTCTTGAAAAGTTCTTTCTATTTCTACACAGATCAAGAAACAAAATTCCACAAAAGAGATTGCGTTACCTTCTGTTGGTGCCAAGATTACAACAATTGTTTGTATCGCAAGAAAGTTTGATAGATATGCGATGGCAAAAGGATAAATAAGTAAAAACAGAGGATGTGTTGAGACATCCAACAGATGCAAAGGGATGAAAGCACTTTGATTCTGAATTTCCTGATTTTGCATTGAAGCGACAAAATGTTCGTTTGGAGTTAGCTTCAGATAGATTCAATTCATTCGGTCATATCAGTGCCTCATACATTAGTGGCCTGTGGTGTTAATTTCGTACAATTTGCCACCATGGAAATGCATGAAAGTGTTTAACTTCTTCATGACATTGCTCATTCCTAGTCCTAAATCTCTTGGTAGAGAAATTGATGTGTACCTACAACCATTACTTGTACCTACAGCCATTACTTGAGGAATTAAAAAATATATGGACGTTTGGTGTGCGTACGTATGATTGTTTGGTGATCAATATTTTTAGTTGTATGTAACCTTATTGTGGAAAATTAATGACTTTTCGGCATATGGTGATCTATTCAGTTGGAGTACAAAAGGATATCAGGCATGTCCTATTTGCATGGGAGATAGATCATTGTTCAAAATACATAGAAAGATAGCATTCATGGAACATCAACAGTATCTTCCAGACAATCATGCATGTTTGGCGTAGAAGTAAACTCCATAATGAAAAGGTAGAGCGTAATCCACCTCCAATTGTAATGAATGGTTAAGAAATATTGGAACAGATAGATTCTTAGGAGTTTCCAGTAATGAGTAAGCATCCTTCGTTAAAAAATAAAAAAAGAAAAAGAGTTCTTAATTGGACTAAGAAAATTATTTTTCTCGATCTTCTTTATTGGCCAAGACTACTTATTCATCACAAATTTGATGTAATGCACATTGAAAAGAATATTTGTGAAAACTTGGTCGGTACTTTGTTGAATATTGAAGAAAAAACAAAAGATACCACGAATGCTCGATTAGATTTATAAGATTTGAAAATAAGAAAGGATTTACATTTGGTAGAAGTGGGCAACCGATTGGTGAAACCACATGCGAGCTATACCTTAACTAGCAGTGAGCGAATAGTTTTGTAAGTTCTTGAAAGTAGTTAAGTTTTCTGACAGATTCGTTTCTAATATTTTACAATGCGTGAATAAACGAGGAGAAAATATCAGGTCTCAAAACGCACGACTATCATGTACTGCTACACCGACTTCTTCCAATCATTGTTAGGGCATTCTTACTAAAAAATGTGTACACTGCAATTACTGAACTGTGTAGTTTTTTCATGATTTGTGTGCTAAGACGATAAGAATAAGTGATTTAGACAGATTGCAGTCATATATTATAATTATATTGTGCAAATTAAAAAGAATATTTCCACCTGCTTTATCAGCGTCGTGGTACACCTTGTAGTTCACTTGCCGTATGAGATGAAGGTTACTGGTCCAGTTTCTTACAGTTGAAAGAAATCTCCGTAAACTAAAACAATATATTCGTAATAAAGCACGTTCTGAAGGGGTCTGTTGCAGAAGGATATCTTATGAACGAATTAAGTACTTTCTTTTCACGCTATCTGAAGGGAATTAAGACCCAATTCACTAGAGATGATTTAAATGATGATAGCATTGAAGAGGATGAGGTCATTGGTGAGTATGAAGTATTTGTTCAGAAGGTACGACCATTAGGAGCGTCATGTTTACGAAGTATATCATATGTAGAGAAACGAATCTTTCATTGGTACATCTTTAGTAATGTAGATGAAATAGCCGAATACCAGAGGTGAAATTTTTATACATATTTTAGGGTTATATACCTCATCGACACACAAACTCACAATTGTGTACTTTAGAAAACACTTGCTTTTGATATGTCGTCGGGGTGAAAGCTTTTCTGGACATTTTAAAAGACACCGACGAGCATTTGTCGATTGATTCAAAGCTCAGGTATTTCGAGTAAATGACTTCGAGCATTTATACTTTATATGTATTTTATACATATAAGTACTTTTATGCTAAACCCAATTTCAGGTTATGGTAGAAATGCGTGACAATTAAAATTTCTCAAGATTTATTTTCACTCGTAATGGGACCATCATTTGATGTTCGCTCTTCCAGTAGATGCATTGTCAGTGGTGTACGATTTCACACATTGGAGCGTGATTTTCGACGTGCACAAAATAGTAGAGTTATGATAATCAGAGAAGGTAGTGGAGGCAATGCCAACAATAATTTTTACGGTTTTTTAAATGAAGTGTTGCACGTTCAATATCCATTTGGACGATGTGCTTGGCTATTCTAGTGTCTATGATTTGACATAGACAAAAACAAAAATCATAGGATGCACGAGGAATTAGGTTACAAATCAACAAACATGTCTCATTTTTTATTCACTGAGAAACCCGTGATTCTCACAATTCAGGCACATCAGGTGTTCTACCTCGAGGATTTTAAAAAAGGTATCAGTTGGAAAATTGTTCAAGTGGTACAAAATAAATGTGTATGAGACGTGCTAGAAGTGGAAGATATCGAGAATGATCAACTTAATATATTGAAAATCGTTATTGAACATTGTGTGGATGAACACGTCATTGAGGATGACACTTTGTATAGGACTGAAGTTAATTCTACAATAGTGAAAAGACCAAATGTTTGTCATGTCGTATAAGATTTCATAAACGATAAAGATGACGAACAATCATCACATCAAAGCGGGTCGTGCGATGATGAATAACAATGCTTTTTTGATGTATACACACCATTTAGTAATTTTTCTATACATTAATTACGTTGTGATACTCACATTTATTTGTTTAATATTTTGTTGATTTTTATGTCTGTAGAAATGGAGTCTAACTTTCCAAGTAATGCGCATGAGGAAGACTATTTTCTTAATCTTGACGCATTGGATAATGCAGGTAGTTCGTCATCAGTAGGCGATACTTCAGGTTCATAATGACTAGCATATTTAATACAATTTCTCTCATCTGATCATGTCTTTAAGTTATGCTTATTGTATATAATAACAATCTTTTTCAGTAGATCCCTCTCATTCGGTTACCACTCCCACTGTAAGGAGAGTACGACAACATTCTAGAAACATAGATATCGAGCAATACGTACAGCAAAATGGGAGAATTCCCATTTTCATCCCCCTAGAGTGGTCAATCGAGTGGAAAATTGACACTTTCTATGTGACCACTACATCACTCAACAGTTTTTGGTAATTTATATACTTTTATGTTACAACTAATAAACATTTATTTGAAAGTATAACCTTTTGATCATCGTCATTTTTGGAATGTAGGAGCAATCAAATATGTGTAAGGCTGTTAGGGTTTAACAACCTTACAACACAGGAGCGACATAAAGTTGTTTCTTTAGAGACAAGTAGAGCTCATTAAACTGCACGATCATTCAGTAGATTGTGTCGAGTTATTCAAAGAAGCGCATGCTAGTAGTAGTGGCAAGTTCATTTCACCAGCAGCAGAGAACACTTTTGTTAGTTTTAGAAAACTTTATGTTTGGTGATACTTTTAATTTTATGTTTTTAAGTATGATAATCTCTCAAATTTACAAGTTTCTGTTGTGCATAATCAAATGGTGAAACTTCAGTCTCAGCCCGTCTTAGAGGGTTTTGAACCACTAGCTGAGGATGAGATATGCGAGACAGTTTTGGGTAGACGACCGAGCTACTCAAAAGGTCTTGGTTAGGACCCAAAACCCAAGTCTACGACCGCTTCATCATCTTCCTCCAGTATGTGTGACTATCAGGCATATATAGCGAAGGTTAGCTAACTAAGAGCGAGCCTTGAAAACGCTAATTGAATGCTCCAAGAACAACGCCTGAAGGAGGAGAAGCGAGATCGACAAATGACGATCGAGATCGACAAATGGCGATCGAGATCGACAAATAGCGGATTATGCACGACAAATGGAAGAGATGAAGAAGATGCTCGAGGAGATGGGTCAGGCACAAAGAGGCCTGTGATCACTTAGGTAAGCACTTTTCAATATTTAATTTGTTTAACTTTCCATATGTGATATTCTAACTATACTTTTATATCATTTGTAGATTGGCGTTCGTATCTATAGTGCACTAGAGCATTAGATTTTAAGTTTATTTTTTTTAAGTAATGTTTTGAATTATGTAATTGTTTTTTTGTATTGCACATATTTCATGTATCATTTTGTAATGAATAATATTTTTATTTTAATTATTTTACTACAAATTTTATTACATTGAGATTTAGCAAAATAAATAATAGAAAACAATAAAAAGATAATAATAAAATATAATAAAATATAATAAAAAAATAAAAAACCTTTTGCAAAGTCACGCCACGATAGCCTTATGTGATGTACTGAATGGTGCACAAGAGAACATTTCATTGATGTTGGAGCGAGATGCGTACGGAAAGTATCCTCGACAGACTTTTTGTGACGTGTCTGCTGACGTCGTGTACGACATCGCGGTAGCCTTCCACGACGTTTCTAAGGGTTTTTGATGACGTGTTACTGCGTTGGGGAAGACCCTAATTATTGTAGTGAGTCTTCAGCCATATTTTTTAGTATGGTTATTCTGCAAAAGCTTAAGAGAAAATTTAAATACTGAAGTGTTGCGAAAGTGTCTACGTGAGAAGAAGAAGAAGTATATTTCAGGTTAAGTTATTAAGTATTTTGAGTGTTTTCTTCAAGGTTTTTTATTTTAAGTGTTCTTTTTAGATTCTTTCATAATTTGAAATGATATTTTCAATAAGAAAGTGTCTAAAGAGATTTGAATGAAAAGCTTCTATATTTCAAAGGAGGTTCTTGGTTTATGAATGTTTATGAATTGTATTCAATCATTACTCTACTTCCTAACTTTGAGCTAACTATTATGTGCACATAAAGAGTAAATACAACCACATATAAAAGATGTGCATGGTGAGATGAGGCAGAACAATGTATAAAAGATGTGCATTGCGCTTTGACCCGAGCAACAAAGACGAATTTGTATATTCTCGGATGCAGTTGTTACAGTAGTCTAAACACGAAGTAATGAGACCTAGCGTAGAGAATTATTTGAGATCCTTGGCAAAAGGAGTGATTATTGATTAATGTGTTTTTTTGCGAAATGTTGAACTTATGTGAATATTAAGCGAAATGATGTTTACCAAGGGTTTTCCACAAAATGGATTTTTTATAAAACCTCATTATGTCTATAGACTTATGTTTTTAAATTTCATCCGTTCATATGATTAATCATGGGTTTGCCGTTCATATACTTATGTTTTTAAACCTCACTAAGTCTATAGACTTATGTTTTTAAAACCTCACTAAGTCTAAAGACAACCATGGGTTTGTCGTTCATATTCTAATTTGCCATTCATATACTTAAAAAAAAAAGGGTTTACAATATATTTTACTATTGTTTCATATTCTATTTTTTTTAGATTTTTTTTTTGTAAACACACTAATTTCTGTCTTTATTATTTTCAAATAAAATTTAAAATCGATTGAAAATTTATAAAAAGAATAAGTTTTAAGAGTTGAATTTGTAACAAGTTAAAAAATATATTTTGATTTAGTTTAAGATTTCAAACGACTAGGACAATTAAGTTCTCAATTAATTTTTTTAATTAAGAAAGAATTATCATGAATTTTAAAAAATTAAATAAAAGTTTTATAATAAGAGATAATCAAATAGATTAAATAAAAGGGTTTCTAAAAAATACAACAAACAGACAAAATATGTGAAACAATTTTGAAAACAGAAAAAACCCACAATAAAAAATACCAAAATAGTCCCACTCAACATGCGATTAATTAGCCACACACGCACGTGTAATTCTTCTTCTAAATTATCATAATACACACTTATGTGGGAAATAATATACAATCGTGTAGGTAGTATCAACACGATCATGTAGTTATTTTCCCAATGAAAAAAATGCTTCAAATCTAAACGATCGTGTTAACCACCTAAAGGATTAGGTTGGCTAATACGTGATTGTTTATATCATACCTACACGATCATGTAGTTCTTTTTAAATAATGGAAAAAGGGTTTCAAATCTAAACGATTGTGTTGACCGTGCTAAACGATCTGGTTGACTATGGTATGCGATTGTTTAGTTCATTAAAACATGTTCGTGAATTTTTTTTAAACGATGGAGAATGGTTTCAAATCTAATGATCGTGTCGACCATGTTAAACGATCATGTTACACTACAAGAAATAGTATTTATCGCGACGCCAGAAAGGACGTCGCTTAAACCAACTTCTTGCGACGTACGATAACCACGTCACGGATTCCTGATAATATGTATTAAATTTTCCTGACCACGTCGCGGTATGTAAAAATATATCTTTTATATTAAATTTTCCGCAGCCTGGAGCAGCATGACGTCACGGATTATCAGGAATCCGCGACGCTAGAAGTCATGACGTCGTGGAAAGTGGGCACAAAAATCAAACGTTTCTACTTTCTACGACGTGGGCGACGTGACATCACGAATTCCTGATAATCTGCAACGTCACGTTGTGGAAGATGAAATACATTTATTACGCTGGCAAAGGAAATCGCAGCGTGACGTCGCGGATTATCAAGAATCCACAACGTTGCATCGCTCACGTCACGGAAAGTGGAAACGTTTGATTTTCGTGCCCACTTTCTACGACATCGTGACTCCTAGCGTCGCAGATTCCTGATAATCCGCGACGTCATGCTGCTCCATGCCGCGAAAAGTGGAACATTCGTTGTGTATACTTTCTGCAACGTGGTAAGCCCTCGCATTGTGGATTCCTCTAATCCGCAACGTCATGCTTCTCCATGCCGCGAAAAGTGGAACAAAAATAAATTCGTTTTGTCCACTTTCCGCGATGTGGCATCGCCGTTATGGTTATACCGCGATGTTTTCGAAGACGTCGCGGAAAGTCCCGCCTATTTCTAACACAGAAATCGTTCTGTCATTTGCACCGAGAGGAAAATTGAAAAAGAAGAGGAATCGATTGAGAAAGAAGAAGAAGGAGAAATCGACCGTCCGTTGTCCATTGCCGCTCATCGTCTTGAGATCGTTTTTTTCCGATTTTTTTCACATTTGAGTGTATGTGTATGTGTATATATAAATATATATGTTTAGGTGTATGTATAATTGTTAATGCGTATGTATGTATATATATATGTTTAGGTGTATGTATGGATATGTTTATGTAATATTTTTCATATATTTGTGTATGTATGTATGTATATATGTATGATTATGTGTATGAAATTATATGTATATGTATATGTATGTATATATATATGTTTATGTATATGAAATTATTTGTGTATGTATGTATGTATATATGTATGATTATGTGTATGAAATTATATGTATATGTATGTTTATGTATATGTATGTATATATATATGTTTATGTATATGAAATTATTTGTATATGTATGTTTATGTGTATGTATGTGAAATTAT
>JBBPDI010000015.1:9526906-9539765 GCA_037974545.1 Cucumis variabilis | reverse complement strand
TGGGACAATGTGATGGGAGAATGGGAGGAAGCAGCATCGCGTTTGATTGTCGGTCATTTCTCACCATTCTAAAACCTCTCCATTACCCATTGTTTCCTACTAAATTTTGCTCCTCTTTTGTTTCTCTAGTGCTCACGTAAGCATGGTTACCATCGTTATCAACCCAGTAATTTCTTTTCTTTTCCTATGTAATTTACATAGGGAAAATTGCATAAAGATAACAAAAAAAAAAAAAATTTTAGAAAACAATAGTCCATACCACATCTTTTTTACATATCTATGACAAGTAATTAGAAAACAATAGTCTATACCACATCTTTTTTCCATATTAAAAATATAACAACTATGACAAGTAATTAATGATATCAGATGGTTATCAGACATGTTGGAAAGAGACATGTACAACAGAAAAAAATCGAAAGATTACCCTAATTGTACCTATTTAACATGCAACCCTAAACTAAAAGAATTAGGGTTTAAAAAAATACCTTTGAAGTTATTCGAAATCCTCAATATTTCCACACATACTCAAACTGGGACAACCACTAGAATTGTCCTTAAATACGAATGTTTCTCTAATGAATAATTTGTTTATGGTCCGTCTAAACAGAAACCCCTCTCGTGCCATAGAGAGGGTATGTCCCTTTACTCAAGTTCTTAAGACATCAGTTAAGGGAACACTCATTGTCACACCCCCTTCCAAATCACCTGCTTTAAATTCGAAAGGTGGCATGATATCAACTGAAATCATTCACCTTGGAAACAACTTCAGCTAACCCTTAAACTTGAAAACATAAAACATTTGTAAGCAGAAGTCTTTAATCTTAGAAACAACTTAAAATTGTAGTGTAATTATATTAGAAATTACTCTTATAAATACCCAATAGTAAAGTATATAAGACATGGAAGTGTAAGTTTTAATAAATTATTTTTGTATATGACTAAAAGTTGATTTAGCCTAGAAGCAACAAGTTCAACTTACGGAGATTCACAATCTGTACCTAGAAAGAGAGAAAATATTTTGAAAGAGTAAGTAAAAAAACTTAGTGAGCAACAGTTGACAAAAAAAAAAATTGTTATGCAAAAAGTAAAGAATTATGCAAGTATGTAGGCAAGGTCGTTATTAGACACAAGTATGATTGAAAATGATAATTATTGTAAAAGGGTACTTAACTTGTTTCACTTTGATAAAAATATTTGTAGTTTATCCTTTACTCTTACCGTAGATAGGTGCAAGCATGAGTGTCGAACCAAAGAGAATGTAGGCTAAGATATTTTCTTAAATAAAAGCTTCAAACAATTGAGATTAGTAACTAAAAGAAAAGAAAAGCATTGAAAACAAGTTGGAAAAAATTAAGAGAGTCTAAGTATTAAAGGAAAATTTAAGTTGCAACTCAATTTACCAGAAAAAAGAATTAAAGATTGAAATTCAATAAGAAAAGTGAGGAATGGGCTTAGGCTATTAATCTATTCTTATCATTGAATCAAAGATGATTAAGAATTGAATCATGTTTAATTAAGAGGGGTTCTTTGATTCAAGATGATTCTTCACGAGATCAACTTGCTTGATCTTGAAAGAATTTTGATCAAAGTTCAAGAAAAGAGATGACTCCCATAGGAGTTTAGTTTAATTCTTGCAATATTAACTAAAGCCTTAACTTGTTCTTCAAAGAAAATTACAAGTTCATTAATAATTTTGCAATCAAAGAATTAATTGTGATCATAAAAAAATACAATTAATTTTCAAGAATTTGGCAAGAATGAATTCATCAAGCAACATTCAATTGTCAAGAATTGGTGAGACACAATCAAGAATTAAGTAAATTTTTGTGTAAAGAAAAGCAATTCAATTAATCTTGCATTACTTGATATACTTAAATATTTTTCATATAAAGATCTAAATCTAAAATCAAGAAACAATTTGACTAAAATTATAGCAATTTTCTTGATAGAAAAATGTGGATTCCAATAAAAAATTACATCAAAACAAAGATTGAATCAAATCCTAATTACATGAGAAATTAAAGAAGACAAATTCTCAAATAACGAATTAACCTAACCTTCTTACCTCAATAATTTTAGCCCTCCATCAAGAAGATTGCCGGAATTTTAATTGATAAGAAAAAAAATGGCAAAATGAGGCTAAAGATTCTAGAATTTGAGAGAAATTTGATGAATTGGGGTAATTTTGAAGAAAATAGTGAATTGATTGTGTAATTAGGGGTTATTAGGAATATTTATAGAAAATAATTGAGATAACTACTTCTTGGGCTTGAACCCATCACCTCAAGACCCAAAAACACGTGCATTTGATGAAATTTTGGCAAAATTTTAGATTTTTACTTTTAATTACGAAAATACCATTCAAAATAATAGAAAAATTGAATTTCGTTGAGGGAGATTCGAACTCGTGAGCTGAGGGGAAGATGGATGAAGGAAGATTAAAAAATATTTAATTTTATTTAACTCCAGATGGGGTTTGATCTCGTGACGAGGATGCACATGAGTATTGGCCTAAACCACGTTGTATTAACATGTAAAGATCTGAATTTTAATTATTCCTTGTGAAATTCGAACCAAACACATTGAGGTAAGGCACGCACGAGAGGGAATTCTTTAAAACAACGATGTTTTGACTCTTCGTTAATTACAAAATTGCCCTTGATTTTTGTTTTGCCCGTTCTCTTTCGTTTCAACTTTGATTTATGTGATTTTTGTGTCGTTGGGTTTGTATTGGAGTCTAATGAAATTCTGTATAAAAGTATAAAAATAGTAAATATATGCATGATATGGATTGAAAATAAGATAAATATTAATGGGTCATATGCATAAAAACAAGTTTTCTTAAAATGTTTAATATAAAACTAAAGCTTAAATAACATTTATCAATAAGGAGTCATTTTATAACATAATAGTTGAAACATTGAACTTTTGTACAACTTTTAGAAGACATGATCCACAGGTGTAAGCCCTCATTCATTTTTCCTTTTATTTATTTTAATATCTTATAATTTGTGAAAACAAGTAGGAATCCAATTTTTGTAAGTTCTCTAAAGGTTAAGTCGTCATGATAAGGAAATTGAAATAATTTTAGTTTAGAATAAGTTGAAATTTTATTAAGTTTCGAAAAGGATGAAGATAAGAGCAAAAAGGTATGTTCAATATGGAGTGAGGGGCATAAGGGTCTTTTCCTAAGATCTTTTTATTATTGTTAAAGTTAAAAAAAAAAGAAAAAGAAAGAAAACGGGGATGTTATCTTTTTCTCTTCTCCTTCATGACTCTTCTAGAGATCGACCGCCCCCTCCTATTTGAAAATCCTCTTCTTTCAACGATCTCTCTCGCACACACGACGACACATTTTCTACGATGACACGCTCGCCTGCATTGTTCTTACGCACATTTGAAACAACGTGACTTGTTGACAATGACATACCCAAAACTCTATCTCACTCTCTTGTCGAGCCACTCCATTTTTTTCTTTTTCTACTTTCTCCTCCAACGAAGCAGCCACTCCTTGCGTTTCCTAAAACGTACGGTGGCTCCATTCTCGATCACGAGCACACCACATGCTCTAATGAATGATGCTCAACAATCCTTCCTTTCCGACGACCTGCTTCAACAGCAGTTGCAGGCATTCAAATTTATGACGGCGAAGACATTTTGAGTAAGATTACTCACAACCCTCTAAAAGGAATCTAGATCAAAATATCCATAGCTCATAAAGGTCATATCTTATTTTGACTTGAACGGATTTGATTTAATTAAAGTGGTTGAAGAATTGTTCTTATTTGTTTATTTGTTTACATAACTTTAATCATGTTTGTTACAATTGTTTTCCTTCTTTTTTTTCTAAAGAAAGTTTATCTTCTAACATACATCAACATCACAGATTTGCATGTTTAATTATGGTGGGACTCTTATTTTGCATCTCTTTTGGAAAAGAGGCTCGAATTAGAAGTTATGGATTGTCTTTAATTCTTTAAACTTGAGTGTGGATCAAAAACACATTTGCAATAGTCATTAAATATTTGAGAAAGCTTGGATTTTAGGAATTAAAGATTTCAAACCATTATTTGTTCACTTTGGTGGGATTGCAAGCTTCAAGAGGACTTGGCCGATAAAATTGTTGTAAGTACTAGTTTTGAATCTAGAAAGTCGTTAATATGTTGTCAAGGCAATTTTGATAAGGTAATGATAAGATTTTAGATAAATTTAGTGGGTTCTCTCATAGTTTTTAAATACCCATTTAGTTTGAGAGTGAACTTGATTTTACCCATGTTATTTTGTATGAAGAATTGAAGATTTAGAGAACTTGGAAGCATTGATCAGCATGGTTAAGGTTGTTTTATACAAATTTGGATAAGATTCTAAGCTTTATGGAGTGGGTCTCGAGTATCCATTTAAGTTTAGCGCTAATACTGAACAACTAATGGTTTCTAAATGCTAGGTTTCGAAGTTGAAGGTTGTTAGAGCATTCTCCATTGGGATTAAGGCTACTTTGCGAATTGCTTGGTAAGTGTAGGAGTAATTTAAGCAAGTTTTTTTTAGTAGTTTTTAAATGCCCTTTGAGTGTAATCATTAAAATTAAAATACTAATAGTACTAAGAGTTAAGGTTTGAAGTTAAAGGTCCAAAAGTGGAGTTCTAGCCTAAATTAAAGCATGTTAGTCATAATATAAATTTAATAAGAAAAGTGGGAATTTGACTCAACGAACCATAAATAGCTTGGGTTGTTATAATGAAGTTTTATAATGATAGTTTTGACATCTTGATATTTGAAGATAACTTAGAGGCTTTAATCATTGTTTCAGGCCAATTTGAAGTGGAAAAAGCGTATAATTCTGGGGGACCGAGTTTTGATAGTGAGTGACTTGTTTTTAAATTTTCTTTATATTTATACATGTTATTTTATGATATCGTTTGAAAGTTTCCATGAATTAAACTTGTTATGACTATGTTCCCATTTATGTTTAAACAATGTGTTTATGTATCGTGGTTAGTTTAAAAATGCTTATGACATGGATGCATACAAGCGTGTTTCAAGTTCCTATTTTCATTTAAATTTAATGGTGTGTTTATTCATTATGATTTTAAGAATGCGTATGGCTTGAACTTTATAAAATCGTGTTTCTAGTTTTTTATTATACTCAATTTTTAAATATGATTAACCGATGTTTATGATGAACGAGAAGGCGATTTCTCAAAGGGTACGTGAATGTGTTTTCGTAGCGTCACCTATTGTTTTTAGGGGGTTCCGTGGCTGAAAGAGGCCGTGACTGTAGATTCGAGAACCTAAGCCTAGGTGAGGATATGGATGGAAGATTGTGATATGGATTTGGGTCTAGCTTAACCCATGGTCGGTGGTTCTATGTGCACATTGGAGCAGAAATGGAGATGGTTATTCTGGTAGGTGCTAAATATGAGTGAGCTCCATTTGACCACGTGTTTTCTTGTGGATATGGATCACGTGTGAGCTACTTTGGGTCATGTATTTAGTATTCTACCATGGTTGGATTGGATGGAGATTGCTTTCGTGGCAGATACTAAATGCTGAGCTAGGTTTGGCTGCATGATTCCTTGGTTATGTCCAAGCTATTGTTGGTCGTATATTTAGACGCCTTGCTATGGTTGGATTCGGTACAGGTTTGTATGGCTTAATTTTTGATTATGTGATAATGGAATTTAAATTATTATTTCATTTTCAATACATATCTTCACATTTTTTTAAAATCATATTTTACAAGTTGTTACCTCAAAGAAACTTGTCACTCACCGAGTTTTCAACTTATGTTTTCAATGTTTTTCTTTCCCCCTAGGTAGTGATTAAGGACCAAGCTTTGGTTGAGTTCCCCATCACCTCCATAGAATTTCCATCTTTTATGTATATACCTAAGGGTTGTATTACTTCTTGGAGTATTTAAAAGTAGCAAGAGCAACACTATTATATGTGTTTTGAGAAACTCTCATTGGACTGTAAAATATTTTAAAACTAATTCCTAGTTGGATATGAACTATGTTGAGACTTTGGACTAGTTTGGGAGTATGTGGTGAGACATCCTCGATGTGATGTTGTGTCTAAAGATCTCTTTTATTTGTTATAAGTTTTTTTTCCCGTTTTAAGATTGGCTACCCCAAATTTTAGGGGCGATGCTGCTGAAATTTATGTGGAATTTCTTAATGTGTGTTATATAAAGTTTAAGTTGGAAAAAGTTATTTTCAAAAGTGTTTTATCATGCCACGATCTACGTTAGAGAGGAAAACCTAGGTCGGGGTGTGACAATTTTGGTATCAGAGCATGGTTTTGAGAAACCTATGGGTTATGAGCAAAAGTTTTGGAAATCTAAAGGTTTTATGTTCGAGAGTTAGCATGAGTAAGTTGCTTGGAAAGATGCTTATTATGGTTTATGACCCATACATTCTATCGAGAGAACTCGTGATGCTCTTGTTAGTTTAGACGTGGGATTGAGGAAATTAAAATCGAAGCTAATTGTCTTAAGAAGAACTTTTATGAGTGAATGATGCCTTTTCTAGCTCAAGAAAATTATCGTCGGTAAGAGAATTATGCATGGTAATTGATAGCGTGTATAAATACCTATTATTATAGCTCCTTGTATTAGAATAATGAGGTTAAAATGTATAAGAAGATGATCAGAATGCGTAACTTATGTTGTAAACGCATAAGTACTTGGAAGTATACTTTACATAAGTATTATGCTTGTTTCATGCAATCTTAATGTCTAAACGCAGGATATTGAATAAAGAAAGAAACAAGTGAACCGCAGAAAATATTTTGCTCAAGGACTACAAACTAGAACTCATTTGGCGAGTAACCTCTCTAGGTGAGGAACAAAGTTATCATGCGAGGAATGGTCACTAGAAGACAAGAGCGGTAGTTGAAGATTATCTGACATGCAACAAACACTTTTCGACGGATGTCGCTACAAGCTCAGAAGATAGAAGTTTTTCTTCCAATTGTCGCCTGTACAAAGCCATCTCTGTCAACCTATCAAGTAAGACGCCTGAATGGGCACAAGAGTAGTTCATATTATACAATGGCCTAAGGCCTACATCTTTACATATATTACACGTTTGTACCTTTTCAATGCATCATTTCTTAACTTCTTACTTGTCAATGTGTTATTAGTAGTTAGGTTTGTGATAAGTTCTTGATAAGGAGTATAGGGTATAATTCTTATCGCATTAGTTAAACTATATTCATCGTTTATCCAGTGTCAATCGCCAACTACCTGAGTGGGAAAGTAGAAAGGATAAGGCTAACACATGTAAGGAAGAATTTGGCAACAAACTCCACCTTAGCAAGATAAATTCCAACATTTGTATCCGAAAAGGTGAACAAATATGGACATTAAGTGCTTCTATACGAACGATCTATTTATTTCTTAATAGATTTTCTCCCTTCCTAGGTATCACCTAGTTGGGTTGGGTCGTGTTTCTCTTTCAAAAAAAAAGTATGGACATTAAGCGCTGAGAAATTGTTGTTCTTAATCGCGATGTTCTACAAGTGTTATAAGTGAATACTCCCAGATATATCTCACCTAATTAGAATTAGTTATGTGGATCCCAAAAGGAGACTATGTGCGACATTTAATACTCTGAGAGGAGAACACCTTGATTATAAGTTGGTTGAGTAAGTTAAATCGCATCAAAACTATTGCATTCCTTAATCGCCTAATGGTGCGTAGACCTTCCTTCACTCTCTCTCGCATACAAGTTAGTTCGCATACAATTCCATTTCACATCCATTTACCGCCCCCCCTTTAAAGATTCTTTAAGCATACAAAAGTAGTTTAATCCCAATTTTGATTCTTTTATACCTTGGTAGTTAATTCTTATACTGCCCAATTAATGAGTAATTTTCTAGAACTAATGACTATAATCAATACCTAGTTTTTGACTCTGGATCATCCAGGTAAACCTACTGTTTTGCATGCACTTGGACAAGCAGTAGGAAAACTTGTACTCAATAAGGACTTAAGTATTTCACGATCAAAGGTACATATTGAGCATTTCGCATGCTATGATCATGACCTATGACTCATTGCCTAGAATCGAAGCATGTTATACAAAGAGTTGCGGTGAGTGCGCATTACATACGATGACTTGACTTAATGACGTATTGCATCTGTGTTACATAAGCACACACAAAACTACTAAGGCCAAGCATAAAATGGACAAGCAAGTTTTTGGCGTCGTTGCTGGAAAAGTGATTTATAGATGTTAGAGAGTCTTACTTTGAGTTTCGACAAAACATTTGATTTTGTTGAATCACGCAAATAGTAAAAAATCACGAGAAGAGATTCAAGGTACCAGAGTAACCTGTGATTGCTTGAACTAACCTCAAAATCAATGTATTATCAAGGAAAATCTATTGCGTCGCTTACACTTGGACAAGTAATAGGAAAACTTGTACTCAACGAGGACTTAACAATGACATGATGAAGAGATTCATAGTAAGCATTTGCATGCAATAATTTTAATCAATGACTCATCATATAGAATTAAATACTAACATAAGCAACAACATTATTCCCTAAGTCCGTGGAGTTAACCAAGTCAAGTTTTTGGAACTATTGAGTTAGGTTGACTTAATAACAAGTAAGTTTGTGGCATCATTGCATTAGGTTGACTCCACAACAAGCAAGTACGCGAGGAAACAAGCTTATGCGATGAGACTTTTAGTGGTTAAGTGTTATTATGCAAATAATGTAACACGAGATGACTAAGCGAGAAGAAATAAGGAAACGTCTGAGAAATATCCTAAGGACATTTAAGGGGCCACGTGTGGAGATTAAGGTAAGCATAATTAAGTGAAACCTTTAGCTTACTGGTTCTCTCTCTCTTTCTTTGTATATATTTCAAAACTCTATGTGTGTGATCTCTATCAATGCGATAAGTCATTGGTCATGATCATTGTATGTGAAGTACCCACTATGTACCTCTTCATTGCATAGCTATTGAGTCCTTATCGAGTACAAGTTTTCCTTTTACTTGTCCAAGTATAAGAGAAGCAATAAGTTTATCTGGGTGATCCATAGTCGAACACAAAAAATTGATATCAAATCTTAGTTATAGAACCTACTTCTCAATTAGGTGGTATAAAAGAATAAAGAATTAACATATAAAAGAATGATACTAGAAATAACACTACCTAAATATGCCTAGAGAATCTATAAAGGGGTGGAAATGGATACGAGATTAATATGTGAATTAACTTGTATGCGAGAAAGAGTGAGAGAATGTCTATGCATTATAACACGATTAAGTAATCTGATAGCCTTAATGCGACATGCTTACTCAATCATCTTATGATTAAGGCGTGCTCCTCTCAGATTCATTAAATGTGATACATGGCACCTTTCGGGATCTATATGACTAAGTGTGATTAGATGAGATATATCTAGAAGAGTTCACTTACGAGATGTATAGAACTTCACGATTAAGGACTAACAACCTCTCGAGGCCTAATGTCCACACTTGTTCACCTTTCGAGATACAAGAAGTGATAGAAGTAATCTCGCAAGGAGAGAAAAAACTCTTCCATACGCGTGTTAGCTAATGGAAATGGTAGACATATGCAGTGAAATTAGGATCAAATTTTTACTCTAATTATAACTAAACGTTTAGTGATTAACATGTATAAAAAACCCTAAAATAACATAGATAGGGTTAAAAGAAAAACTTATCTTTGAAGTTTTTCTTCTCTTGTATTCTCTTCACGAATTTGAAGTCAGCATAACCACTAGAGTTTACCCGCTATTTTTCAGACTTGGAACCGAGCTGTGGGACTAAAAAATGGTGGAAAAATAGAGAGAGACGATATCCTTTGGAAGAACCTAACCTTTTGGTTTTTTTCCCTTTTCTTTTTTGTTTTTGACGTTGAGAGTCTCAAAATGAAAAAAGTTCTTGGTTTTTGTTTTGTAATTCTCAATTACAAAATTAATTTTCAATTTTAAATCCAAGAATCATTTCACATTTTTATAAAATTTGTTTACAAACAAACTATATGCAAGAGCTTCCCTATCTCACCACTTGGCATTCTAAGTGAGGTAGGTGTCTTGCATACAATAAGTCACTTGCATATCACATGCAAGTGATAAGCTTATCAAATCTCAACAAGTGTTATTATTTAAATTAGTCTAAGGGCAATATGGTAATTCAACATTTAAATCAAATTCAAAGTTTGACTTTTTCAAGTCCAAAGTCAACAGTTTGACTTTTAACCATTTTGTCCGTCTTGACTAATTTCAATCTCCCAAGCATGAATATGTATTCATTTCTCCAAAATTCAAATCACATTTGAATATAAAGTCGATCAAAGTTTGATTTTTCAAAGTCAAAAGCCAACATTTTGACTTTTTACATCTTTAACCTTTTTCATCAATTCTGAGCTTCCAAATATGAATCCATATTCATTTTAAATCACATTTAAACATGAAACTCTATTTTAAGCTATAACCAATGACTATATCAGATATATTTGTCAGTTTCTCTCTCTTTACCTAATTCAAACAATTTGAATTATTCCATCATAATGTTCTAAGTTGATTCCTTGTGAGCTAGCGCGGGAACCTAATGGACCTATAGATCATGGGCTCCAAGGATCTGAGATTAACTGACTAAACTCTTTTAGACCGAGTTAATCAACCTTCATTAACTAATACTAAATTTTCGTAGTTGCACTCCCCTCACTATAGATATATTTTGTCCATGTGATATAACCATGATAAGTAAGTTAATTCTTCAAAGGTTGTTCATAATCTCAGCTGGGTCAAAGTACCATTGATCCACTGGTTTAAGGTCCAACCTTTAAATCGAATCTCTCTCGAACCAATGAGAGGGTGGAGTTCCTTGTTCAAGACCTGGAGTGGGTAGCAGTGAATTTCGTCTTGCGCTCTATGTTCCTAGCTATTTACCCAGTGTTACCCCTGAAATTGGAGGCTTATTGGACCAACGCCATTGAGCTGCCCTCACCTATGCAAATCTAAGGATAATCCCGTGTGAACAGAAGTTCATAATTAGCTCAAGATTAAAATTAAGTTACATGGATATCTATAAACGAAATAGTCAATTTTAAAGTCAATAGTGTTATAACTTAAAAGCGACTATTTCTATGGTTCTAGTCTTACGTAAACTTTTTACATAGGATGCCTCCACTTTCATGTCTCTACACGAATGATTCAGGATCACATCGTTTGTACTAACTACAACGCGGGTCACATCCATAGTGTCACCAGAATAAGGTGTCCAACTGTATTCATATACTATAGACTATTTAGGTTATATACTCGAACTTGATCCACGTTTATGTCTCTACATAAAGTTCAAGTTTACTATATATAATAGCCTCGAGTCTTTAATTTATTGGCTTTAAGATTATAGTATCAATAACGACTTTATTGAATAGAATATGATTACAAACTACGAGTTTTATGACATAAATTCCAACAAACTTTCACATGAACTAAAAACTCCTTGTGAGATCAAACAACGTTGAATTTAATCATGAGAGATAAAATTTCATATGAGTACAATAAACATATGAATATATTAAGATAGGGTATGCACCCAAATTTTCTCCCATTTGTCCTGGTGCACAAACTTCATAGACCTAAACTCTTTTTAGGTGACCTTCATACACTTTAGCTGTGAAGGACTTTGTAAACCAAAATAGCCATAATATGCTCAATGAGTATTGAAGTTACTACAACGTTACTACGATGCACAATCACCCAGATCAGGTAGTACAATTTTTCTTTACGCTTCTTCACACTACTACTCTTCCACTTAGAATGAATATTGATTTCGATGTAGACTTTCTTGCATCTTGAGAAATCAGAGTCAAGGTATCCAGTAAGGATTGGGTCCTTAGCATCACGTAGTCTTTTTCTTTCTAAACTGTTTTAGAATATTCTTAACAGTATTGTCCAGTGATCACGTCCAGAGTTGGATTGATACCTACTGACCATCCCTATTGAGTAGCAAATGTTAGGTCTAATACATAACATTGCATACATCAAACTCCTAACAAATGAAGCCAAGGGAATATTTCTCACATCCTCAACTTTTTGAGGTGTCTTAAGAAATTCTACCTATAAATAGATAAATGAATTCCATGTTTATATGACAACAAACCCTTTTTGGAATTTTGCATCTTATATCTAGATAACATTTTGTCTTTATAAGATACTTGAGACATGGCTAGTGTTCTGTTCTTGTAGATCCAAACAATTTGAATTTTGAGAACCCATTACGCATTTCTAAATCAATTATTTTAAATTATACAATTAGGCATTTCTTGATCTCAGATAAATAATCTATATCATTCATTGCTTCCTTTTTGCAAATCAATGGATCCTCTAAATCATCATCAAGCATGAGGATTTAGTTTTTTATAAAACTAGGTAATGTTTAGGCTGATGAACAACTCTCCCACTACATTAGGCTCTCTTAACTCTTGAGAAGGATGTGATTGACCAGATTTCCAAGTTTCATCAACTACTTTAGTTAATGAAATAGGTATATCTGTTAACCTCTTTGAAAATCCTATTCAATACTAATTTACTACGTGGTTTGATGATTACTGATGAGGTTTTTCTCAAGAATATGAGGTTTGTCGATACAAATCCCTTGTTTCTTGAGGATCATAGAGAGAAGCTCATCATAAGACGAACCATGTCTAACAAGGCTCAATTTCTTCTTTATGATACACCGTTCTGCTTAAGCGTACTAGATACAAAGAGTTGTGACTAGATTATGTTCTCTATCAAATAGTCTCGGAATCTTAAGTTCACATACTCTCCACCTTGATCTAATCGAAGTGTCTTTATAATTTTACCTAA
>JBBPDI010000015.1:9516270-9526806 GCA_037974545.1 Cucumis variabilis | reverse complement strand
GGTGGTGTCCCAATTCGGTGGTTTGCAGATTCAGAGATATCAACAAAAGTAAGTTTTCTGTATCTCTTAAATAAAAAGCATGCTTAGAATTTATTTAAAATTTTGATTCTAATTTTGCCAATGTATCGGTATTTTAAGATTTCAAAATTAAATTGAGTAATGGTTCTTTAATTCTTCCGCTGCCATAGGACTTTTATCCCTTCACAACCATCTACAAGCGATCGAGAGCTTCAAAGGTATGAATCTCATTAACCCTAATTTCATTTTAATTAGTGTAGTAATGCTTATCAATTTTTAACAATATTAGATGCAATTAGGATAAAATTTGATCCAAAATTTCTTTGTGCATGACTGTGTTTCCTTCAATGCATCCCATTGTGAGACAACAGGTTTCCTTCCAAGGTAGCTAATTTATGACCCTTCCTAGAATGGTCCACGTGTAGGATCTCTTGTGTTAGGCATAATCCGTCTAAAAATCAAAATACCTTTCTTGAATCGACTTACTCTTACGCTGAAATTATAATACCAAGCTACTTTATTCTTACACCATTCGAAGACTGTTAGTTTCATGATGCTCCTCTAATAAGTCAAGAGTCATCCTAAGAGCTTTCTCATTCTCATCCCAAACAAAGTGCTTAACCCTTGATGAGATCAATTCAATCTCAATCTGGGACAACCGCCTTAACTTTAAATGTCAATGAGAATGGGGTCTCTACCATTGAAGTTCGCAAAGTCATTCAATAAGCCTAGAGGACTTTTTGTAGCTCCTCTGTCCATGATTCATTTAAATCCTTAAGCTTCATCTTCAAGATCTGTTTGATTATTTTGTTGATAGCCTCAACTTGAACATTGGCTTGCAAATGCACTGGAGAGGAGAAATAATGCTTAATGTTTAGCTTGTCATAAAACTTTTGAAAAGCCACATGGTCGGATTGTCGTCTGTTATTTGTAATTAGGACATGAAAAACACTAAAGGAGCAGTTGAGGCAAGAAGTGACTTATAATAGTCTGCAAATTATAATTGTTTAGGTATTATAATAGTCTGAGAATTATAATAGTCTGTGTTTGGGGTGCAAACTATTGTAGTTTGTGTTATGATAGTTTGTGTTTAGGGTGCAGACTATTATAGTCTGTGTGTATTATAAGTTATATTTGGGGTAGAGATTATTATAATATGTGTTATTATAAGTTGTGTTGATGGAGACTATTATATCCTCGGTTTCTCACTACCTTTTTTTTTCTTACATATATATTGTACATGAAATACACATTTTTCTTAAATTGATTTTATTAAAGCTTTTTAATTATGATATTCATTTAATAAATTTAGCCTCAATCTTGATATTTCATTACTCTTTTTTTCTACATATTTACTGTACATGAGATACAAATTTTTCTTAAATTGATTTTTAAAAATATTTTTAATTGTGATATTCATTTAATAAATTTAGCCTCAATCATGATTTCTCACTACACTTTTTATTTTTTTGCATGCATATATATGACAAATAAAAAAAAATCTTCAAATGATTTTATTTAATCTTGTTAATTATGATATTCATTTCATAAATGTAGCTTCAATCTTGCTTTTTCACTACTCTTTTTTTTTTTTTGCATGCATGTATATGGTACATAAAATAAAAAATTTCTTCAGATGATTTTATTTAATCTCCTTAATTACGACATTTATTTCATAAATTTAGCTTCAATCTTGCTTTTTCTCTACTATTTTTGTCCTACACATATAATAAAATATACATAATTCTAAATTGATATTATTAAATCTTCTTAATTAGGATTCTCATTCAATTAATTTTTGGTTAATCTCCACAAAGCCATTTCTCATTACTTCAGGTTATTGTGTTCGATATTAGTTTAAGCAAACATCGCTACGATTTGCCTACGTAGGTACTTTGGTAAAAAAGCAAGACAAAAGACAATACGTATTTATCCAAACATGAATTCATTAACATAGATAAGCTTTGTAACAAATGAGTTTACAATACATTAACAAATAAAGATGAACACATGAAACACAAGAACCAACTAACAAGAGCGAATTTGTTATGCAAAAAGTAAAGAATTATGCAAAGTATGTAGACCAAGGTCATTATTAAACACAAGTATGTTTGAAAAGGAAAATTATTGTAAAAGGGTGCTTACCTAGTTTCACTTTGACAAAAAATATCTGTAGTTTACCCTTTACTCTTACCGTAGATAGGTCCAAGCACAAGTGTCAAACCCTTGAGAGTGTAGGCTAAGATATTTTCTTGAATAAAAGCTTCAAACAATTGAGATTAGTAACAAAAAGAAAAGAAAAACATTGAAAACAATTTTGGGGAAATTAAGAGAGACCAAATATTAAGAAAAAATTTAAATTACAACTCAATTCACAAGAAAAAGGAATTAAAGATTGAAATTCAATAAGAAAAGTGATGAATGAGCTTAATCTATTCTTATCATTGAATCAAAGATGATTAAGAATTGAATCATGCTTAATTAAGAGGGGTTCTTTGATTCAAGATTCTTCACAAGATCAACTTGCTTGATCTTAGAAGAACCTTGATCAAAGTTCAAGAAAAGAGATAATTTCTATAGGGGGTTAGTTTAATTCTTGCAATATTAACTAAGACCCTAACTTGTTCTTCAAAGAAAATTACAAGTTCATTCATAATTTTTCAATCAAGGAATTAATTGGGAATTAATTGTGGCCACAAAAGATTGCAACTAATTTCCAAGAAATTGGCAAGATGAAATTCATCAAGTAACATTCAATTTCAAGAATTGGTGAGAAACAATCAAGAATCAAGAAAAATTTTGTGTAAAGAAAAGTAATCCAATTAACCTTGTCTTAAGTGTGATACAAAGAGTGAATCTAAATTTAAAATAAAAAAAGAAATTGACTAGAATTATAGCAATTGATACAAGGGTTTATTTCTTGATACAAAAACTGTTGATTCCAACAAAAATTTACATTAAAACAAAAATTGAATCAAACCCTAATTGGATGAAAAATTAAAGAAGAAAAATTTCTCAAAGAATGTATTTAACCTAAGCCCACTTACCTTAAGAATTTTAGCCCTCTATCATGAAGATTGCTGGAATTTTAATTGTTGAGGAAAAAATGGCAGAATGAGGTTAAAAATTCTAGAAATTATGATAAATTTGGTGAATTATGAGTAATTTTGGAAAGAATAATGAATTGGTTTGGTAATTAGGGGTGATTAGGTGTATTTATGGAAAATAATGGAGATAACTGTCAATAAGGCTCGAAACCACCATCTTGTGGCCCATTCTCGAGTGTATTTGATTGAAAGTTTAGAAAATTTTGGAAAGTTGGGTTTTCATTATGTAAATGCCACTCAAAACTGAAGAAACAAATGAAATTATGTTATAGGAGATTCGAACACGTGAGTTGAGCGACGCACAGATGACCAGAACACGACTTGTGGCATACATAGAGAGGGAAAATGGATTAAGAAAAGTGATTTAATTTTGTGTCGACTAGGACTCAAACTCGTGACCAGGAGGACGTGCGCGTGAGCTTTAGGCAAAACGATGTAATACTGTCGTGTAAAAATCTGGATTTTAATTATTGCTTGTGAGATTCGAACTGGAGACGTTGAGGTGGAGCACGTGCGTGAGAAAAGTCTTCAAAACAATGTTGTTTTGACTATTCATTACTTACTAAATTTCGCTTGATTTTTGTTTTTTGTTCTCCTTCATTTAAACTTCAATTTTTAAATAATTTTTGTGTCGTTGGATTCGTATCAGAGTCTACTTTCATATTTTACATAAAAATATTAAAATAATGAACATATGCATGATAAGGATTGAGAATAAGCTATCTTTAAATGAGTTAATATTTGTCCCAACACCAGCGAACAGAAGGAAGAAACAAAAAAAAATTGAATCTTAGCCGAAATTTTATTTTTCTTAGGGTCAATCTCGACTCTGATCCACTGTGAGATCCTTTCCAAACTTTGAAAAACTATTTGAAGTAAATTTCTCGATTTCTCTCGGTCGAGTTTGTCATCCAAATAATGTATTTTTAAATTTAAAAATAAAGACAAAGAAGCCAAACAACATTACCTCGAGAAAACTAAAAAGGGATTAACAAAAAGTTTGGGCATCTCGGGGCAACCTTAGTCCAAGATCATATTACGTAATGCTTATGTTCTTTAGCTCGAGGCCATTTGGGGCAACTTTGGCCCAGAATTATTGACATAATTGCTTATGTTTTTTTAGCTTAGAGCCATCACGAGGCAACTTTGGCTTGGAATCATTGACATGATTCCTTATATTTTTTAGCTCGGTGCATCTTGGGGCCACTATGGCCCGAAAACATTTAACCTAAATGCTTCAATTTTCAACACGGGAACTCTCATGGTGAATTTGGGCCGAGAAGTGTATGATAAACTTCAAATTCAGGGTTTGGGGCGAGGAGTGTACATGACATACACATTTTTCTTAAATTGATTTTTTAAAAGGAAAATTTTCAAAAATAGCAAATTTTATAAATTACTTACAACTTATAGCAAATTTTATCACTGATAGTCATTGATATGCTTTAGTGATAGAAGACTATCAGTTATAGAATCTAAAATTTATTTATAGCTTGTAAATATTTTAATTTATTTTGTTATTTTAAAAGTGCCCCTTTTTAAAATCTTTTTAATTATGATGTTCATTTAATAAATTTAGCCTTAATTTTGATTTTTCACTTTTCTTTTTTTATATATAGTACACCAAATAAAATTATTCCTTCAAATGATTTTATTTAATCTTGTTAATTAGGATGTTCATTTTGGGGTACAAGTCCGAGCAGCAAGGGAAAGTCAAAGGGGCAAGGAAGAGATCCTTGTATGTTCACCGAGAAGCATTTTTGAACATTCAAGGAAGGATTCCGGAGGCAAGGGGTGGAAACCTATTGTGTCCTAAAACTCTTATTTTGTAGTTTAAATTACATTTTATTGAAGAAAGTGCTTATTGAGGATTTATTACTAAAAATATAATACTATAATCTTGAATCCAATAAACTAAGGTCTCGAGGCTATCTACTGTAGGCTTGAACTTTATGTAGAGACATAAATGTGAATCAAGTTCGAGTATATAGCCTAAACGGTCTATAGTATATGAATATTCTTGGACGCCTTATTCTTAGGACACTATAGATGTGACTCGCTTTGTAGTTTGTATAAAACGATATGATCTTTAATCGTTCATATAGAGACATGGAAGTGGGGGCATCCATGTAAAGAGATTACATAAGACTGAAACCATAAAATAGTCACTTTTAAGTTATAACACCGTTGATTGTATACAACTGACTATTTCTATTATAATGACTTAGGTAAGTTAATCTTAATCCTGAGCTAACTATGAACTTCTGTTCAAATGGAATTATCCTTAAATTTGTATAGGTGAGGGCAGCTCAACAGTGTTGGCATAATAAGTCTTCCATTTCAAGGATAAAACCAGGTGGATGGCTATGAACTTATAGTGTAAGATGAAATTCACTCCTACCTGTTTTAGGGTTAGTGGATAGGTTGTTCCCTTAAGAATGGTATCTAAGTCATGAACAAAGGGCTTATACTCCCATTGGCCTAATAGGGATTTAGTTTATAGGTTGGAACTTTAAACCAATCATTCAATAGTGGATCAGTGGGACTTAAGGAGCAAGATGTAGTCTTAGGAAAAAAATAGTATTTTGACCCAGTCGAGGTTACGAACAATCTGTGAAGGATTAACTTACAGATCATGGTTATATGAAATGGACGCAAATGTATCTATAGTGAGGGAGTGCAAGTACGAGGTGATATAGTGAGGGGAGTGCAACTATAGGACTTTAGTAAAATAACATGTTAGTTAATGAATGTTGATTAGCTCGGTCTAAAAGGGTTAAGCCTGTTAATATTGAATGATTAGAGTCCATGATCTATAGGTCCATTAGGCTTTCCTGCTAGCTCATATGAAATTAACATAAAACAATATGTTAGAATAGTTGGAATTAGGTATAGAGAGAGAAACCGATTAATATATATGTGATATAAACGTTCGTTATAAGTTTGAGATAAAGCTTTATAATTAAATGTGATTTAAATATTTAAAATATGAATGCAGATTCATATTTGGAAGCTCGAAAGTGATGGAAATGGTCAGAGTTGAAAAAAGTCAAAAGTTGACTTCTGAATTTTAAAAGACAAACTTTGATCGTTTTATGTTTAGTAGTGATTTAATTTTAGAAAAATAAATCCGGATTCATGCTCAGGAGGTCTAAATTAGTCAAGATGAACAAAATGCTGAAAATTCAAACTTTAAGCATGAGTAGGGGGAAACTCCCCTTGTACAATTGTTCGTCGAATACATCAGATTGAGCGACTTTAAACTTTAATCTTCGTGCTTCTACTTTATCTGTTGGAAGTTCTCCTTTCATAATGAAGTCTATGAATGGACCCACATCCATGTGTGCTTAAGTTCCTTGGATGACTCTCTGTGCTCTATTGCTTTTGCCCTCATAATACTCGAGATTTCTAGAATCTCTACTAGTACAGTTCAACTTAACTCCGTCTCATAAGCTGCTAGTAATCGTGCTAGAGAATCAGCATTAGCATTCTACCACCTTAAAATCTGTCAAATTTCGTATTTGGTAAATGAACTTAACAACTTCTTCACTTGGGCTAGATATTTTGCCATACGTTGCCCTTTAGTTTTAGTAGGTATCTTCCACTTAGTTGACCATGTGTTGCGAATCACTAAAGATGGTGAGATTGGTGACCCCAGTATTTGTTGTCATTCATAACTTTCCTAACAATGCCTGATACCTGGCCTCATTGTTAGATGCTCAAAACTTGAATCGTAAGGCATACTCGGATCGTTCTCCCTTTGAGATACTAATAGTAGACAAGCTTTGCACCCTCTCTGGTTAGACAATTCGTCTATATATAGCGTCCATGGAGAGCTATCGTATACTTCTGTTTGAGATGTCATTAGGCATACTTTGGTCGTCTCACAAACAACTCTTGTGGAGTCATTTCAACCACAAAATCTGCCATAACTTGTCTCTTGATAGATGTACCTGAGTGAAAGTCTTTACCTTAGTGGAAAGTTGGTGAGCACAATCACCTTGTGCGCTTGGAAGTATGGGTGTAACCTTCGGACATAGGTTATCAATGTAAGTGCCAACATCTCCACCTGGGGTACCTTATTTCAGCATTGACCATGGCCTTACTAGTGTAGTATATTAGCTTTTGTTGGCCCTCGACCTCGATACCTTGTAGAAATACAAGTTATTGTAGATTTTTATGTAAAACAATAAACGCGTAGGAATAGAAGAAAACAAAGAAAAAATTAGACGATTTGGTTAACTTTCGAATAACATAACATGAAAGAGCCTTATCCCTATTTTACTGCGTTTTAGTGCTCATATCGTAGGATTATAGGAAAATAAGGTGTGCATATTTCAACTGAACAGGAAGCTCTAATATCGTCCATCCAACCTTTCCCTAAGTTTCTAATTGAGAGCCTAGAACAAGAGAGAGAGTTTTTCTCGTATCATCTTTCCCCTTATCAATAGGCAAAAATCAGAGCCAAAATGGATGAGAAATCATACTCTGAGGCATAGTTCCTTCTTCTATCTTCCATTTTCTATTTATATGTACTTCATGACTAAAAGGCCTAAAGTTATTTTATTCAATGATTGCACTTATTATTTCATTCTCCCGTGTTCTTGTTCCTTACCTTCTTTGATTTGTTTAATTAGCTTGTTAGTAATACAATGTGTTTTAATGCTTATAGAATCATGATGTTTGTATTTTAAGTTTTGCTAAGTTGAGTGTAGATGTTAAGAACATTATATATTTGAAGGAAGAACAATGGTTTCGATTGTAATCATCTAACAAGTGAGAACACACATCTACTACGCGAGTGGCTAGAAGACTGTAGAAATACAGTCTTATCGTCAAGTTTATCCTTAAAAAACATTGCAGAAATGACAATATGACAATATGTTTGACGAAAGCAGCAAGAGGTTGTCGCCTTAATTAAGGAGAAACAACTTGGAATTCTCATGAAATGGTTAGATATAAATCATATTTTAACTTTATGTATTTGGATCCCAAAAGGCGAGCAAGTATGGCAAAGGCACCGAGAGGTAGCTCGCCTCAATTTAGCATTAAAGTATGCTTTGTATCGCCTTGAATCATAAAGCAGTACACTTTATTGCATTTATATGATTAAACTATTCCTACATCGTCATGCCTGTAATGAGTTCTTTATTTATTTTCCTCCATTTCACCATGCATCTTGCACCGCCAAAGCACCATAGTGTAAATAGTAGATTATGAAGTATATTGTTCATATGTCATACTGTATATTTTATACTGCGTAATTTAGTAGCACAATAGAATAAAGTAGGATTTTAAATTTCCTGTCTTCGACCCTAGACTTATTAGGAATCCTTTCTTCGCTTATACTTGGACGATAGAAAGGAAACTTGTACGATAATGTCTATCTTTAGGGATTTATCAACACATAAATAACAATGCATCTTTTAACGAATATGATAACATGGACAAACACCTATTATTATAGTCCTTTTTATTAGAATAATGAGGTCAAAACACGTAAGAATATGATCAAAACATGTAACTTATGTTATAAATACACAAGTATTTAGAAATACATCTTACATAAGCATCATGCCTGTTTTATACGATTGTCATGTTTAAACGCAGGATAAGTGGACAAGAAGAAATTAGTAAAATCATAGAGTACATCTCGCGCAAAGGCCACGTGATGGAAACTTGTCTGATGAATAACACCTCCAGGTGAGGAAGCATATCATCATGCGAGGTAGGATCACTAGAAGAAAAGAATGGTAGTTGGAGTGACGTGACTTCACAGGACCAAAGTCGACACTGACAATCTCAAAAAAATAAAAGTTCCCCATCTGATGTTGTCAATAAAAGTACTTCATCTTCACCAAGAGAATAAGTTTTGGATAAACCACAAAAGATGCCTGAATGGGTGTGAAAGGGCCTGCATGAGCCAAAACCTAGAGAATCGACGATAAGGATTAGCCTAACCACCGATTGTACAACACTTCTTCATCTTTTCTAATCAGATTGTAACACGAAAGCTCAGAGTTTGAGAGGAGAAGAGTTCATCCCCTAGTCCACCTAACTTGTATTTCATTTTCCTCCTCTTTCCATTTTCTAATTTCTTTACATTGTACTCTGTTATATGGTATAATGGCCGAAGACTTTCATCCTTGAATACAATGTATTTATACACTTTTCAATCCATCCATGTCTCTGTTGTTCATCCATCAAGAAGGCAAACAAGTGTGGACTAAGACGCTAGGAGGTTGTTGTCGTTAAAAGTGAAGCCTCTAAGTAGAATAAATGAGTATTACTAGATATAAACCATTTAGCTAATCTTAGTCATTTGAATTTTAAAAGAAAACCAAGTGTGGCGTTCAACGACTCCGAGAGGAGCACACATTAAACATAAGATAGCTTGATTGGTTATATCGCAGTGAGGTGGTTATATAGCTTATTCACTTGATAACATGAGACTTGACCCTGAAATTGAACGAATCTTTTGGAGAAACTGTAGAGAAATGCAGAGGTTAAATTGAGCGAACAACATGGAGAATCAAAACAACCAAAACAACCCTGTCAAATAGAACGTCCCATAATAGAATCCTGCCTACTTGGCCTACTACCTAGATTTCCCCCGTTCGATCATACGCATCATAAAATCTATATGATTTCAATCTTTGCATTGGTTATCCAACATTTTGTGAAAATGCTATATTTGAGATCAAGTATGTCATGCTCCAAATGATTCAAAATGCTGGACAATTCAGAGAACACCCAAGCGAAGATCCTCATGATCACATCAGAAACTTTTACTCTTTCTACACCTCATTTAACATGCCTGGAATCTTACGAGATGGTTTGCATTTTGTGTTATTCCCATTTACGCTACGCAATGAGGCAAAAAGATGGGCAAACTCGCTGAAACAAGGAGAGGTATGAACATGGGATAACTTGATTGAGAAATTTATGAAGTTCTTCTCGTTGATCGAAAATGCAAGAAAAAGGCAAGACCTAGTGACCTTCCAACAACAAGATAGAGAGAATTCAATAGACGCATGGAGAATTTTTAAGAGGATGGTGAAAGCATGCCCTCACCACGACATCTCTGAATGTGTTCTTATGGAACACTTCTATTTTGGGCTAAGTGAGGATACATAGTAGTCTGTTGATGTTGTGTTTGTAGGCAGGATGTTAAGAAGTTCATATAACCAGATTAAAACTATGTTGGACGCCATGGTCAGCAACAGTTAAGAGTGGAGAGATGATGGCTTTAGATCGCGACAAGAGAATTGAGGGACCAGAGGAAACAGAGTGACAAGATGTGAATTGATATGCAAAAAGGTAAAAGATTACATAAGGTATATAGGCAAGGTCATGTATATTAGAAAATTTAAAATAGTTGTGAGGGGTACTTACCTAACCATCTTGACAA
>JBBPDI010000015.1:9504070-9516170 GCA_037974545.1 Cucumis variabilis | reverse complement strand
AAAACATTGCTGATCCTTTTACAAAAGCCCTCACGGCTAAAGTGTTTGAGGGTCACCTACACAGTTTAGGTCTACGACATTAGTAAACTAGGACAAGTGGGAGAATTATTGGGCATGTGCCTTAGTTTCATATATAAGTATTGTACTCATATATATATATAATATAATACTTATATATGAAACTAGGGCACATGCCCAATAAATATTTACCAATTTCTTCATTTCCTTTTCCAAAATTTCTTTCTTCTTCTTCTTCATTTCTCATCTTTTTTTTCTTTTTTCTTGGTACAAGATCTAAATGAAATTGATACAGGATCTAAATGATCAGTTGTCTATCCCAGATATACAGAGATAGATCACTATCACTAATAGATCGTTTTGATTTAGTATAAGATCGTTTAAACTAGGGACAACATCATTTAGACTTGCTACGAGATCGTTTAAACTAGGTAGAAGGGTACTAGATCGTTTAGACTTGCTACGAGATCATTTAGACTGGGTACAAAATTATTTTTTCATGCGTGTGTGACTGATTAATCATGGGGGTAATTTTGTTATTTCACGTTGTGAACTTGTGGGCCTTTTATCTTTTTTCAAATTATTCTATAAGGTGTAAATATTTTTGCGTTTTATTTTATTTTTGAAAAAACTCCTATTTTAAACCACTTTTACCAAAAGAGTTTAAATAAAAATGAGTTTTTTAAAAATATTTTTTAATATTGCAAATAAGCCCCAAGTTTTCTAGTTAAATTGACCAACGAAAAAAAATTAAAAATGTTATTAAACTAAAAATAAACCATGGTATATGCGATATATATTTAAAATTTTCACTATATTACCAACATATAAATATATTTGACTTATATTGGAGATCACTATAAATTGGTCATCAATTTTCACCTATGAAAAATATAAACAAAATAAACAAATTCTTCTAAAATGAAGAAAAGATTAATTTTAAACAAAGAAAAGAAAAGAGGTAAACAAAAAAGATGATCTAATAATTATTATTATTAAAAAAAAACTCCATAAGAAAATAAAATAGAAGAATGAGAAAATGTGTATTTTTAAAATATTGTTGTGAATCAGTCTCAAATGCGTATTTGGAATAACTCAGGAAAAAAAGTTTTTCAAAAATTCTTTTTTATTAATTTTTTAAGGTTGGTGGCAGTTGTCAAAGTTGTTGGTCGGAAGTTCACCAACAGAGTTGTCAGAAATGATACCCAGTGGTCGGCTGACAATGGTCACTAGGGGCGATGTCTGTAGTTGACCAACAAATTTTCTAGATTGAATTAGAGAAAAAAAGGTAATCTATGGGCTTGAATAGTGTTTACTATTCAAACCCATGGAAAAGAGTGTAGGAAGCCTTGGTGAAGACGGTCAACGACCAATGATTAAGACGATTAATTGGTCGTTGACCATTATAACAAAAGATCGCCAAGGGTCATGGCTATTGGTCATTGACCATCACTACGACCGTTTGTTAATAGCCATGACGATCAATAAGTAACGATAACTATTATTCACCAACGATCAAGATGTTCATTCAATGACAATGACGTCCAAAGTTGTAGGTCACCAATAATCAGATGATTGATCACCAACGATCAAGACGATTTAGAGGCGACGATCAAGATGATCTGAAGCCAACTGGTAATTGTTGTATCCATGTTTAGTTTTGTGGAATTGTTCTTCTAGTTTAAGTTATAATCTTAGGATTGTGCGATTAAAATATATAAGTTAAATTCATATCATAAACCTTCTACGCGACGAGCCATGGTTACTGCATGCGAGATGCACACTATGTCTCTAAGTCCTTGTGTAGTTACTAAATCCTCATTGAGTACAATTTTTTCTATTGCTTGCCCAAGTATAAGCGAAATAATAGGTTTATCTAAATGATCTAGTAAGATATAAGAGGTGGTAAACAATACAGTATAAGTAAAGTGGAGGTCTAAGCTAAATCTATTATCTACACTAGAGATTCTGTAAGAGGTAGTAATCATGGCTAGAAGATGGAGGAAGGAACTAACTTGTGTTAAGAAGGTGTGAAGGAAAATCTTCGCATTACAGGTGATTAAATTACACGATAAGTGAACTTGTAGAAATACAAGTTATTATGGCCTTTTAGGTAGAATAATTTGAACCAAAATGCATAGTTAAAGTGACAAAATACGTATTTTATGTTAAAAATCGATAAATATTCAAAAATAAACTTTACATAAACTTCCATGCATGTTTTACCGTGAAGAAAAAGAATCTAGCAAATCACAATGGATCTCAAGCAAAGACTAAGCAAGAAGACCATATCAAGACGCGAGAAGAGGTACGCTAGGAGACAAAAAGGTAGTTTGAATGATGTGATTGTTGGCAGAGGCTACTTTCGGCGCTGACACATCTAAAATAATAATTTTTCGCCCACAAGCCACTTTAAAAAGACTCATCTTACACCATTCAAGAGGAGGTCAGGATGGTTTAAACCCTATAGGAAGGTAGAAAGGATTAACCTTTTCATTGTCTATAAAAAGTTTTTATTTTTCTTCTCTGGTCAGATTGTAAAAGCTTAGAGTCTGGGTAGAGAAGAGTTCATCTTCCACCTTCCCCTAACTTGTAATCTTTTTTATTCTCTTTTCTTTCCATTTTTGTTAGGGGTGTAATTGGGCTGGGTCAGGTCACTTTTCCTTCAAACTTGGCCCGACCCAACCTGAATTTGGGTCAGGTTGATTTTTTTTTTCTCTCTCTCGCTTTTTCTTTATTTCTTTTAAATGGTGAGTGTAAGATAACTAATTTTAATAAATTTGACTCTAATACATTCATCACAATCATCATAATAGTGAAATTGGTGTAGTATGTTATAATTTACAAGCTTGGATGGATAAAAACCTTAAGCTATCAACAATGCTTGAATAAAAGAACCATATGAGTATCCAACACTCAGCTTTCCACCTATTAGTCTATTACCACAAATCTAGCCAAGTGACTTTCCACCTTCTCCCTTGTTGCATAGAGAAGGAATTTACTAATTTAGTGAACTATCTAGAAAAAGAATAAATTATAAGTTAAGCAAAAAAAACTAACTTACTGTGATGAGACTAGAGGAGTATAAAGTTTGTATATCATTGTGCTTCAAGATTCTAAAAAAACAAGATTCAATATTTAACAAGTTAACCATTTAAAACAAAAAGATGTAAATAAAGATTTGAGAGTAGAGATTTAGACCATAGAGTCATGATTCAGATTCTCAAATGCAGCTTCCATCTCCTTTTCTATGTTTATGAATTTTAGATTAAAATGACAAACTATTAACCTAATGAGACAATTTTAAATTTTAAATGCTTACTTCGAAAAGAATATTACCTTCGTCAATTTCTTTAGCCCCATCAATTTCTTCAGTCATGTCATCCAAAGGTTTAGATTGAATCCAATTCTGAGCACAAATGAGTGCCTCTAAAATTTAAGGAGTTAATGAACTTAAAAAAGAATCTAACCCTTGTCCTTCGGTGCTAAAGACTAACTCATAAAGCACAGTTGATATAGGAATATTGTAGATGTCCTTGGCTACTTGGCTAATGATCTTAAATCGAGAGGAATTCACCTTCCTCCAATTTAGCAAGTCTAAATATTCATCTTCTATATGAGCCTCATCTAGATAATGAGCCACCTCTGTTTTAGCATCATCGAGACATGTTTTGTTGCTTTGTTTAAATCTATCATGAACAGCAATACGTGCCTTATTTGATCCACTAGATGAGATAGAAGACATTTCACTTTGACATTGAAAGCTAAATCCTTCGATAGGAGTACATGATTGTGTTTGTGAATATTTTTCTTTTGACATTAACATTCTCATATAATAATCATCACACAATCGATAAAATGTTTCTTCAACCTTATCGTCCATTTTTTGCACTATCTTCCTCCAAAAATTCATTAAAACAATAATTCACATAAGCCAACTTGTACCTAGGGTCAAGAATTACGTAAAAATATAATAATAAATTGGTCTTCTTACTTATAGTTATACCTCAATACTTGTTGAATTCTGTTTACATGCTTAATGTCGTCTGACTCAATAATGCATTCTCATACAATGAGTATTCACAAATTATTTCTTGGATCAAACAAAGTTTGTGAAAAAATATATTTGAAGTCACAGACATAGATGCATAAAACTTCATTGTTACCGCTGAAAAAGTTTTTAGGAAATTTACAAACACTTTTGCATCATCTCAATCTTCAACAGTAGAAATATCAGCCTTTGGCAAATAACTAGGATCGTGCTCCTCTAATCTTTCAAACGTCTTTTGACACTTAATTGCTCCATGCAATATAGTAAAAGTAGAATTCCATCGTGTTGGAACATCCATCATAAGACAATTTTTCGTTGATATTTTATCTTCTTTAGCAAAATCTTTAAATATTTGTAATATAATAGGAGATGACCTAACATACTTCACAATATTTCTGATTCGAATGATAGACACATGCAAATCTTTTAAGGCATCACTAACAATCAAATTAAGAATATGGGAACAACATCTAACGTGAATAAATTCACCATCCTACACCAACCAATTTCTGCCTCTAAACTTTTTAACCAAGTATGGAATGGCTATATCATTTGAACTTGCATTATCAACTGTTATAGTAAAGAGGCTATCAATACCCCAACCTTCTAAGCACTTTTCAATGGCTCTGCCTATTGTATCTCCTTTATGATTAGCTATTTGACAAAAGTTCAAAATTCTTTTGTGAAAGTTTCAATCATCATCAATGAAATGAGCCGTTATAACCATATAATTAATATTTTGCACAGAAGTCCATGTATCCGTTGTTAAACAAATTCTTTGGCCACTTTGAGTTAATACACTTTTTAACTTTTTTTTTCTCCTTCATATACATCTGAAAACAATCATTTGCAATAGTTACTCTTGATGGAATCACAAACTTTGGATTTAATGCCCGATAAAATTAATGAAATCCTTCACTTTCTACAAATTTAAATGACAATTCATCCAAGATAACTATACTAGCAAACATTGTTCTACAATTTTCTTGAATGAAGGATGTAGCCATTAAACTAATTTCAACTACCAGAGAGGGCAAGTAGCAAGGATATGGCTAATGTGCGCAAGGAGGAGTTTGGACAAACTCCACCTTGGCGAGATGACTTTCACCATTTGCGTTCTGAAAGGAGAACAAGTGTGGGTATTAGGCGCCAAGGGGTTGTTTCCCTTAAACGTGAAGCTTTATAAGTCTTAAAAGTAAACTTTTCTAGATATATCTTGCTTGATTAGACTTAGTCATTTGGATTCCAAAAAAAGAAAAGAGTGTCATTTAAAGACTCCGAGATGAGCTCGCCCTAAACATGAGCCAGTTAAGTTAGCTATATCGCATTACGTTTTTCGCATAGCTTAAACACCTAATAATACAAAGGCCTTCCTTCACCCCTTTCTTACGTCTGAGTTAGTTCACATCTCCACTTTATTTCCATTACAATCCTCCTTTACAGAAGTCTCTAGTGTGGATAAGTATATACAATTCAAGTTTACACTCTGTTATACTGTATATTCTTTTATATTGCCTAATTAACAAGTAGACTCTAGAACTAAGCTTTGATATCAATTCCCTGTGTTCGGCACTGGATCATTCATGAAAGCCTATTTTTTGCTTACACTTGGACAAGCAATAGGAAAATGTGTACACAACGAGGACTTAGTAGTACATGATGAAGAGATTCATAGTAAGCATTTTGCATGCAATGATCTTGATCAATGACTCATCACGTAGAATTAAATACCAGCATAAGCAACAACACTATTCCTTAAGTTAGAATGAATTTTACTAACACGTCAAGCAAGTTTTTGGCACCGTGAGTTGATTTCCACAAGCAATAAGTTGTGATGGATGCAATGTAGATCAGTTCATTGGCTTTTGATTAAGGTGAGCATATCTCAGTGCCTTAAACGCCACACTTGCTCGCCTCTTGGGATGCAAATGGCTCAGCTTCACTACGCAATATCTATCTAAGAGTTGTTGCTTATAAAACTTACAGTGCTTCTCTTTTAAGGGTGGCAACCTCTCTATACTAAGTACCCACGCTTATTTTCCTTTCGAGACACAAGTGATGGAAGTTATCTTGCCTAGGTGAAGTTTGTCTCTAAACTCCTCTTTACGTGTGTTAGCTATGTCCTTGCTACTTACTCTCTCGAGTAGTTGGCGATAAGTATTAGCTATGTGATGGATTATAGCTCAACTAATGCGATAGATCTTATAAGTTAGACTACTTATCAAGAACTTATCACTAACCTAAACTACCTATAACACTTTGATAGGTGAATAGTAGAGAAGTGATGAATTGAAAGTGGAAAAACATGCAATGTATGAAAGAATATAGGCCTTAGGCCACTGTAAAATATGAACAATACACATTATAAAGAAATAAACAATTGGAAAGTAAAGAAGGTGAGAAATATTACAAGTTAAGAGAAAACATGAATGGTGGAGTCTTCTCTAATCTCTCTCTAAGCTCTCACTTACAGACTGACCAAAGAAGCAGAAGAACGTTCTTACACACGACAGAAAAGAACGTTCTTTTTGCCAGCTCTTAGGTTTTGGCCCATTTAGGTCAGATATATACTTCACTTGGTAGAGATGGAGTCCCTATTATAGGCTACTTTCGACAAAAAATTTCAATTCTTCTAATCATGTCATGCTAGCCTTTGTCAAGTCACATCAACTCCAACTATTATTCTTGTTTGCTATTGAAATTTCTTTGCATGATGATATGGACTCTCGTTTAGAGATGTTTATTCGTCAGACAATGTTCCTATCGTGAAACCTTTGCATGCCCTCCTCTGCAATTTCACTATGTATTCTTTTCTTTATATTTATGCATTAAAACACGAAAAACCAGAGTAAAACAAGCATGAAAACTGTGCAAGATGTATTTTCTAATGGTTATGAATTTACGATAGAAGCTACACGTTTTAACACATTCATTATGCGTTTTGGTTCCATTGTTCTACCTAAAAGGTCATAATAACTTGTATTTCTACAAGTATCATCAATGGTCAAGACAATCAGTTGGTCATGACTGTTAATCGAACTCGATTAATCATCAATGGTTGATCATGAAGTCGACCAATCTTTGTTGCCAACAGTCATCAATGATGACTGATAAAAGGTTGAAGTGAGTTTTTTTTCTAAAATATATGGTATTCAATAAAAGAAAACATATTTCAAACTCATGTGTTTGGTTTCTTAATCCAAGGAATTTTATTTCAAGTGTCCAAACATGGGTTTAGCACAAACCCAATTAATTCCAACCTATGGGCTAAACACCCCTTAAGGGTTTTACTAATTTCTAGATTATTATTGTAGGAGTGAAAGAAATGCCACAAGGAAGAGAATAAGGAAGGTCAAAAAGTAGATTGCATGCCACTACTAAACCTACATTAGATTCAGCTACCCATTTAGTGAATTTAGAAGGTAGTAGAGTAATAGAAGAAGAGTTATACGATAGAGTTGCGCAAAGGTTGATAGATGGTCTGGTAGTAGATCTAATAAATAAATTTGGTATAAAAAGGTTGAAGGCCTTAGAAATAGAAGAGTTTGCTGGAACAGTTTGTCTCTAGAGGAAGCGAAGAGGTGACTCAAGAAAGTAGAGAAGTGTTTTAGAGTAATGTGTTCTCCAAAAGATAGGAAGGTATTGAAGGGATTAAAGCCCTTGGCTGTGGAAGATTTTATAGAGACCTTAGATCAAATTTAATTGGAAACTTAAAATACCGTACATTGGTAAACAATTACATAAATAAATTTTCTTAATTTAAACTAAGGTTAAGCATCCTTAAATAAATTATAGATGAGAATTACATAATAGAGTAACTTATAGAGAATTACATAATAGAGTAACTTGCTCTCGTTGACGTCTCTACTACAAATCATCGAATTGGGGACACCATCCGTCGGAGACCTCCCTATCCTATTGGATGAGATTGGTTTGTGGGAACCAATTGGAATAAGAAATTTTTTTTGAGAGAATCTCTGAGAGGATTCGCAGAGAGGCAAAAGCTTAGGTTTCAATGTTTTTTTTCATATTTATAACTCTCTTTTCTTTAGGAAGTTGGAGAGAATCCTCAGATTCTATTAATTTATAAAATATTAAATTAATAGAAATATTAATTGATTAAACCCCTTTATAGAGGACAAATTTTTTTTTATAGATACAATATATTTGTATAGTGCAAAGAGCGAAGCAGAATATCACAGGTTGAATGATACAGTGTATTTGCGTACCTTCAGATTTGGAAAATCTTAACTAAATATGATATTTTTGGTTGGATAAGATTGCATCAGCATTCCCTACGTATATGGTTGTAATTTATATCAAATTTTCGCATTCTTAGGATTTAAATCAATTAATTAACAATTTATTTTTAGAATTCATAATATATATATGTTAATAACAATGTGAATTCCAATTTTTTTTCACCCCTAAAATAATGGCTAAATAATTTCAACAATTTTCGTTTCATTATATGTAGTAATAATTTTTTATTTCTATAATTGATAATATATACATGTTAATAACTATTTGAATTCAAATCTTTTTTCATACGACTAATAATTATTATATAATAGATAATATATATTTTTCCTATTTCTAATAACAAATTGAAGTTAGATTTTCTAACATCCACCAAAATTATCAATTTGAATTCTTTTAAATGATCACATCCCTAAAATAATGACAAATTTTAAATTCAATATTTTTGGACTATTTAAATTCCAAAATATTTATAATTTTTTTGAATTCAAATACCTCCAAAATACGTATTGTTAATAACAATTTTAATTTAACATTTTATCATTCCCCAAAATCATGCTAATTAGGATTAACCACTTATTTTATTAAAAATTTTATCATCCCTTAAATTCGTGCTATTTGGTTTATATTTCTAAAATAATGGCAAACATAAATTCAACATTTTCAGATTATTTATATTCCAAAAATTTATAGAAAATTCGAATTTAAATATCTCCAAAATACGTATTGTAAATAATAATTTTAATTTAAAATTTTATCATAATTGAAATTCACATCAATAGATTCAGTACGTTAGATATAAGTACTCAAACCATAAATTCCCTATAATTTAAATACACACTTCTTAGAAGCTACATGTCACTGATGATAACAAACATATCCAATTTCTTCATAACAAAAATATATACATCTCATTGATGATAACATAATTAACCTATTTCACACAGTCAGAGTTACAAATACCTTGTAATTGGGATTCACAATTTTTAAAATTTAATAGTCATTCATCATAACAAACATATGCCAAACATACAGTACTATACCATCTTCATCTAATCTTCTTCTTTTTTCTTCATTTCATCATATATAACTTTTTCGTCGATTGACCTTATCACCATGTTGATTTCTTCCTCAGTATCCTCTGTACCCTATTACAATTATGTACACATGTTAGTTACTAAGATATATTCTAAACATTATAAATAAGTTGTCTATATTCAGTTCTTTTCTTTTCCTTATACTGTGAGTCATCTCCCTCTTGTCCTTGAGTGGTAGGTGTTGTTTCTTATGTGCTTAATTTAGTTTGTCCACTATATGATCATTCAGAAGTTTGGTTCCTATTTCCAGTCGTGTTTTCCTTTCCTTCATCGTCAAGATCTTCATCTTTTTTTCTAAGCGCACTTTTGGATTGCTTGATTCCAAGTTTAGTTCGATCTTGGTCTTTTTCTTCTTTCTCTTCTTCGTTGTCCTCTTTTACTCTATCAAGGTGCTCCTCAAAGTATCTTGTTACCTGCATTATCCAAATACAGTATATTTTAACATCTTGTTGCATGTACACATAATCAGAAAAGAAAATTTTAGTTTATCACATGCTTACCATATATTCATTAGTCTCTTGTGCACCCGAAGAACTAGGTTGCTTACTGATCTTGATTTTTTAAAAAATTATGTACAATCTGTTTCCTAGTTCTTCAAACTTTCTATTCATCTTCAACTTCACATATTTAAAAAAATTCAAGAATACCTTCCATTTGTTTGAATATATTTAATTTGTTCAATTTGTTTTATTGTTTATTTTTTTCTTCTTAATTTAAAAAAATCATTTTATTGGTTAAATTGATTAGATTTGATTGCATTGATTTTGTATAGAGTTACAATGTATGTACATACTATATGACAATATTATTCTTTTCAGATTAGTTTCATAATATTTGACAAACTGTATAACATATGTTGCTGACACACAATTATATTGTAATTTATGATTTTAAATAATGTGATAAACTATTCGTTTTAAATCATGATCACATATTCAAATATCAATATTTATTTTCTCATATACTCATACTTTTCCAATCCAAAAAACTTAACATTAAGATGGATTTGTTACAAAACCAACAAGAAGAACGATGTCCTAAATAGTGCCACTGAATGATAATTACGGTTGTTTAACTAGCCAAACTTTATAATAACCAATAGAATTAAGATTTTTCAAATATAGTATATGTTAAGTATGAATGATGACATATTTGAGATACACACAAAAAGGTTAAAAATTTGGTCATAAAGATATAGTATCATTCGCCTGGGCATATGATAATCTATATATTCAAATACAGTGTATTTGAATAGCTCAAAAAATGAGACAGGATATTGGAAATAGCAGGAAGACAGTGAACATTCAAATTTGGTAAATCTTAACTAAATCTGTTATTTTGTTGTAGAATAAGATTGCAGCAACCTTCTATAATAATGACAAATATATATACAAGATTTTCAGCTTTATTATATTTTAAACAATTTATTAAATAATACATAATATATATTTTTAATAACAATTTGAATTTAAATTTTAGATCATTCCCCTAAAATAATGTCAAATATAAATACAACATTTTCAACATTTTTATATTTTAAAAAATTTATTAATAATACATATTTTAAATTAGAATTAGAATTTAAATTTTAGAATTGTAATTATACCTCAATGACATTTTTGTAATTATTTAAATTTTTTCTTTTAAGTTTCATTTGGAGAGGAACATATTGTCCTGAAGAAGAAGATGAGGCACAAGAATAAGATAGTGCATTTAAACAAACAAGAACTTGCTCTTCAACTGACTGAAACCTTATTTAACTGTTCACCAAATGCTTTCTTCAACCGATTGGAGATTTTGTAGCGGACGAATGGAATACATGTGGAGTGGATGAATGCTTTTCGGTAGAGGGATGATAGAGATGCTTTTCGGTGGAGGAAAACGGTTAAGGGATGCTTTTCGGTGAACGAATGTAAATTTGTGTGGAGCAGAAGAATGCTTTCCGGTGGAGCAACGAACGTAAATTAAAAAATTGTTAGGGTTTCAAAGTGGAAATTTGATGCCTTCAATGCTATTTTCAATGCCTGCACCGTTTGAATGTGATGTGAAATTGTTGCAGACATTGGGTGGAGATTTGATGGTGATGGTTTTTTCTTTTTTTTTTTTGGAGAAATTAGAATTTTCATAGGGTTTAATTGGCCGAGGGAGTTTTTTTTTTTTTTTTTTTTAAATTACACTTGTTTGAAATTTATTTATATTTTTATGTTTTGCTATTTTGTCAATTTAAAAATACTTTTGCCATTTATCCAAAGCAAACCTCTTGTTTGGTATGCTTCTTTATCAACCCTGTATTTTTCATGGAGGAAATATATTACGGGTAAAACGAGAATGTAAAAACAATTAAAATGAATGTTTGACTTTGCTTGCTATTTATGTAAAATTTTTAAAAACTCAAGTAATGTCTTTAATTTCTTTAAGAAATTTTGCCACCCATTAAAAATTCTTTAAATAAAACATAAAAAGTTACTCTATTTTTGCAAATAATTTTCAATGAAGTTGTTTTTTCAAATAATGTTTACCAACTACTATATTTTCATGCTTCATTTAATGGATGATGGCCATACGCATGCTAACTAGGTTTTTTAAAAAACCGGTTAGAGTGAAGGGTTAATGACGAGGATCGCAAATATCTGCCACGTCACCCTTTCACACAACCACAACATGATATATCTCT
>JBBPDI010000015.1:9473952-9486670 GCA_037974545.1 Cucumis variabilis | reverse complement strand
ATGGACTAAAAAGTAAGGCTTTAATGTCGTTTTCAAACCGACATTGTTGGCCTCTTTAATGTCAGTTTTAAGGCCAACCGACAGTAAATATCTTCAATAACATCATAAAAATGTCGGTTTAAAAATGATATTAATGGCTATTAATGTCGTTTCTAAACCGACATTAATGAGGCCTTTGATGTCGGTTTAAAATAACATTAAAGACCTTTAATAATGCTAGCATAGATGTCGGTTTCGAACCAACACTAAAGGCCATTAATGTCGATTTTAAACCGACATTAAAGGGCAAATTTCTTTTAGCGAAACTTTTTTTTTCTAGAACCTTCAGACAAACTTCTTTTCAGAGGTATTTTTAGGTAAAAGTTTGTTTGATTCTATACTTTCGAATTATAATAATTTCAAATTAGAAGTGCTTTTATAATTTCAATTATAATAAAAGAATTTGTTGATGGAAGTTTTGATAAGAGGTTGTTGACAATCATCAAGGATAGTGATCAGAGGTGGCCGACTACAATCACTGTAAAACGATAATTGTTGGCAACGATGGTCATCGAAAGTCATTCGACGACTGTTATAAAAAACGATTGTTAGTAGTTGATCTGTAACAACCACAACCAAGAAAAAACAATCGACAAAAGATTATCGACAACTGTTATCCAAAAAGTGGTCAACGAAAGTAAGCCAACAAGAATCACAAAAAATGATTGATGAAAATCGACAAACATCGATCGTTGAAAAATTGGTAGTTAATGGTCACTAGAAAATGGCCGTCAGTAGTTGGCTAGCAATTGTTATTGAATACCAATCAATGAAAGTTAGTTAACAATGGTCACAGAAAGCTATAAATGAAATTTGGCTTACAATTGTCATAAAAAAGTGTTGGATGAAAGTTAGTTGACAACAGTCACAGAAAAATAATGGACGAAAGTTGGGCCAACGAAGATTACTGAAAATTAGTCAGCCAAAGTTGGCCGACCATAGTCACTGAAAAATAGTGGATGGAAGTTGTCTAGAAACAGTCACCTCCCTCTAATCTTAATTTATAAATATTTTTAAACTCACCATTTCATCTTAAATTTTTTATTTTAATTTTACTATATTAGTTCAATTCATTATGCACGTTACTTAAAAAAAACAAGCTAAAAATATTTATACACCTCATGAAAATGAAAGTATATGTAAAATTTAAGTTTTAGAACTATAACAAACCCAACAAATAGTTTGGGAGTAGTGTAACGTCCCAGGCCCAAGATTCAAAATTTGGATCCTCGACATTCCTCTGCATCACCTACGATCTGGCAACTTCATCCTTACATGTCCTAAAGGCTAATTAGAGTGAAAGTCGTCCCCACAAACCAATACGAGTCTTTTCAGCATGCTTTGTCTTCACTCATGCATTGAGAACTTTTCTAGAACGCAGGGGGAATGTCGGAGATCCAAATTCTGAATCCTGGTCTCAATCTTGGACCTAAAGCATTACAAGTAGTTTGGGTCATTGTTTCAACAACATTCACTAAATTTGTTAATTTTAATTTTAAAATTCCCCATCTATTTGACATTTTTAAAGCTAGGAGAGTTACTTAAAAAAATTAAAACTTTTAAAGATTTATTAAATACAAACATAGAATCAATTTTTTTAAAAATGAGAATATAAAAGCTAATCTTTTAAAATACTACAATTTGACCAAGTTTAATCTATCTCTTGTACATTTCAATCACTACAATCATATGTTACGATGTGATATTTGAATAATATCATTTTATATCAATCTTAACGTATTTAATATATGTATGTTTACATTATTAATGAAAGAAATGGTAGGATGTGTTGACAAGCGCTTTTCTTCCACTTACTGTAAATACTTTTTTTCAATCCAATCCTGGTATTGGTCAATGACAAAACTTTTCTAAGGGGATAATCTTGAGTTGCTACAGTAAACACTATTTTAAAATTCCACATTTGCTTCAGTATTTATTATTTGAGGGCTTCAATGGATTGAAGTATTGTCTTAGAATCAGCAAGCTTTAGCAGCCCCTGTTTAGGGTCAAGCTGGACAATAGGACCTGCAAGACCAATTGACAGCTGAGGTAAGCATTTGAGGGATTTCAAAAAGTATGACCCTCAAACTTTTGATGGAATACTGGAGGATGCCACCAAGACGAAGTTATTGTTATCCTATATGTAAACTATATTCCGTTACATGAGATATCCTAACAACTAGAAGGTCTAGTGTGTCGTGTTTCTGCCTAGAGAAAGGTGTTACTGGTGGCAGCAGCAAAAAGGATGTTTGGTGGTAATGTTAACCAGATTATGTGAGATCAATTCAAGGGGATCTTATACACTAAGCTCTTCTCTACTAGTCTTGGGGATGCCAAGCATCAGAAGTTCTTAAACCTAAAGTAAGGACAAAAGACAGTTGAGGAGTATGACCAAAAGTTTGATGTGATATCTTGTTTTGCTCTTGATATGGTTGAGACCGAGCTTGCCAGAGCTGAGAGATTTCTTAGAGTTCTAAGGATATATCTTTGAGGTTTTGTTCGAGCCTTGAAGCTAGCCACCCAAACTGAAGCATTTCTCCTGACAGTGAACATGAATGCCCAAGAAGACGATAACCAGTTAAAGGCATCAGGGAAAAGACCATCCTCAAGTCAGAATAGAAGTCTGCTGAAGTTCCACAAAAAAACCTGAGAGAACTATTTTATTGCAGTACTTGTGAGAAGTACCATTCATCTGTGAATTTTGGAAAGACAGAGACATCTCCAAATCATTTTTCAAATTCGTCTGTCAATTCGTTGTTGGAAAACGAACTAGGCTAGATGCAATGGAATTCACATAAAAAAAATTTCTTTATCCTTATAATGTAAACAGATAGTGTATAAACAATTAAATCACTAATAAACATATCTTTGTGCCAATGTTCCACATTCAAATGGTCCCAGTTCTGATAAGAATGATCCTCCAATTTGTATCACCAAAATGTTGTGAAATCATTAGTGTTCTTTGATGGTATCCACACACAAATTGAGAATTTTGACTCCTCGAATTCGGGTCTACTATAACCTCACAAAGTGAGAATTTGGACTCTCTCTATTCTCTCTTTGTGTAGAACAAATTATATCGTTTGCATGTATATCAAATAAGATGCCTAAGGTCTTATTTATAAGTTTCCTAGGATTTCCTAATAAGCTTCCAATTCTTCAATTGGGCTTATTAATTACCCAGTCCAAAGACAAATTCGACACAATTCTTTTGTGTGTGATCCGTTATGTTAATTTAATATGGCAATGAGCCAATGACTCGTTTTATAGCCCATAAGTCATAATTGGTCTCTAGTAAGATATTATGGCTACCCATATTAAATTAAGTTGGTGATCCAACATAATCTAATATAATTATTGTTTTAATCCTTTTATCATGCTTTATCTATAATTGAATATAATGCATGAAAAAAGCCACCTTATCTAATTCAATTGTTTTTTTTTATCAACAAGCATACTAAAATAAAAAATGACATTAATAACCTTATTAATTCATTTATAGCATGATCATGAATTTTCACAGTCACGCTTAATCAAGGGGCCTAGAAATATCTCTCCATAACCAGAGGGGTAAATTTCATCTTTATTAATCAGTTCACTACATAATTCATAGCATATTTGAGTACAACCTTTATAATTGTCTGATTAAAGATAACGTTTGATTGCATCATAATAGATTAATTCTTATGTTTGACACTATGATAATCTCAAGTTCAAATATCAAAACAACCAATAATTTGAGATTATTTATGACACATATCCATGTAATAATCTAAAAAATGGACAATCCAATTCTTATTCTCTAATAAAAAATATGATTATAATTTATGTTTCTACATATATAATCATCTTATGATTATCAATTATAACTCATACTAATCTTAATTTATTATTATTGTTCCCACAATAATAATCGATTATGAATATTTAGAATATAATAACATATTCATGGATATTATTATACAATAACATACAATTGAATAATAATGAGAATAATAACTTTTATTAAATAGTTAAAGGTAATCCAACTATCCATAAAATTATTACACAGGAAAATAAATTACCAACGTCAAGTGTAAGAAAGAGGGGCCAACAATTGACAGATGTCCTAATGGATTATCTATCGGGACTGCTCAAAATTAAGGAAGTACATTTGAACAACGTAGAGTCTTTGCTACCAATCGACGAGAGGCCAAGAGAGCAGGCACAGTGGTGATAGGTACGCTCCTAATCTTTGAGAATTATGCATTGGTTTTGTTTAACTCTAGATTTCACTCATTTATATCATCGGTGTTTGTAAAACATGCATGTTTAGGAGCAGAGCCTTTAAATTATGTTTTATCAGTGTCTACTCCGTCTAGAGAAATTATGTGGTCAAATGAACGATAAAAGCATGTCATTTAGAGATAAAAAACCATGTATTAGATGTAACTCTGTTAGTTCTAAGGCGTGCGTAACTTTAGTGTAATACTAAGCATGGATTGACTAGTTGCTAATCATGCTAGTATAGATTGTTTCGGCAAGTAGGTGGTTTTTAATCCTCTAACAGAGGTTAGTTTCAAGTATAAAGGGATAGAGATTGTGGTCTTGCCCGAAGTGATTTTGGCTGTGAAAGGCAGCAAGTTGCTTAACTAGGATACTTGAAGTGGATTAGAGACTCTGGTTTTGTTGGGCTTTTTGTTTTGTGAACGATAGGATTGTTTAAATGTATATGTGGTTGAATGAGAGGGGATTAGTTGATATTATTATTATTATTATTATTATTATTATTATTATTATTATTATTATTATTATTATTATTATTATTATTATTATTATTTATTAAAAAATTGATATGTGTCCCAAATTCAAATTGAAAACATAAATTGGTCAATTATGATAGTGTCACATGTTTTCATCATAACAGTTGGATCAAGTTAATTATTTTGGTTCAACTAAATATTATTTACTTGCGCTAAGTTCAATTGAACCAAAAAAATAAGCTTAATTGAGCCTAAAGGCTAAATTTGACCCAAATCTAAGGACCAACCAGACTTAAGCATATAAAGCTCACTAGAGAACTCTATAAATAGAAGAGTTCTCCTCATTTGTAAAGGTTAGAAAATTTTTACTCCAGAAGGTCTAGAGAGAATTCTTCCAAGAGCTAGTAGACTCCCCAACTCCTGAAGTCAATCATCCTCGCAGATTGAAACTTCTTTAAAGATACAAGCTTTCTTCCAAGACTCCAACTTTTCTTGAAGATTGAAGCTCCTTTGAAAATACAAACTTTCTTCCAAGACTCCTACTTCAAGAACATCACGTGCTTCGCTTCCTCAAATCAAGCGTAAGCATTCAATTGAGAGAGAATTAGAGGATCAAATTCTAGAGATTGAACCACATCGCATCAAATCAACAAAAATAAAACATTAACTCAAGTTTAACTCCACGAATCAAATTTTTCCAAAAATTTCGTGCGAGCAAATTGGTACTTCCAGTGGGACCTCTCTACCTCTCATCTCTCTCTCAAAACTCAACTCAACAAACCAACTAATGGCATTGAAGAAAGTTGCATCTAAATCTTCTGTTTCAAGCGACGCTTATGCGGGATCTGTCATCTGCAGTCATTCAAAGGGGATCATCCAAGAGCAGGATCAAGATTCAGCCATTGCGCAGAGCATCCTTAAGCAACTGTGGAATCTTCTAAAGGCGAGATCATCGTAAAAAAATCCTTTGTTCGATAACTCTACTCCTGCTTTTGATCTATCAGAGCAAGAATTAAACCTTCAAGTAGTGTCTGTCATGATGGCTAATGTAACCATTGAGGCCACCATGGCGGAGATGGAGAGGAAAATAAATTTCCTAATGAAAGCTTTCGAGGAGTGAGAACATTAAATTGTTGCCTTGAAAGACCAAATGAAAGTTTGTGTAACTACTGAGTTGAGCAAAACTCCTGCTGTTAAAGCTGACGATAAAAGAAAAGCTATGTTGCAGGAAAATCAGACACAACAGTCCATTTCTGTCACCTCCCTGTCAGTCCAACAACTGCAGGATATGATCACAAGCTCCATAAAAGCTCAGTATGGAGGACCACCACAAACTTCTTTTATGTACTCCAAGCCATATACCAAAAGAATCAATGACCTACTAATGCTTGTTGGGTATCAACCTCCAAAGTTTCAACAATTCAACGGAAAGGGCAATCCAAAGTAGCACATTGCTCACTTTGTTGAAACATGTGAGAACGTGAGATCAACAAAAGACCAACTAGTCAGACAGTTTGTTCAAAGCTTGAAGAGAAATGCTTTCGAGTGGTATACTGATCTGGAGCCAAAAGTCATTGACGGTTGGGAACAATTGGAAAAGGAGTTGCTCAATTGCTTCTACAGTACCAGATGCACTGTAAGCATGATGGAGCTTACAAACATGAGACAACAAAAATGAGAGCCAGTCATTGACTACACAAATCGATGGAGAGCTCTAAGCTTGGATTGAAAAGACAAGCTCACAGAACTGTCTGCAGTGGAGATGTGCACCCATGGCGTGCATAAGGAACTTATTAATATTTTGTAGGGAATAAAATCTCGTACATTTAAACAATCAACAACTCGCACCCACGACATAGAGTTGAGCATCGCTAATAGGGGAACAAAAAAATTCTTAATCTCTAAAGTAAAAAAGGAGAAGAATGAAATCAACAACACTAGAAAGATCACAAATGGTGTCATTAACGAGTCTATCATTGTTCACGAGTCTTCATTAAAATCTTTGTCTAAAAGAGAAGAAACAAAAATTGAAAGAAAGCATGATGACGAAGAGAAGCATCGTCCAACTCTTAAAGAAAGATAGAAAAAGGTTTATCCATTTCCTAACTCTGATGTTGCAGATATGTTAAAGCAGCTGCTAGAAAAACAACTTATTAAGCTATCGAAATGCAAACGATTGAAACAAGCAAAAAAAGTAGATGATCCTAACTACTGTACGTATCATCAAGTCATTAGTCATCGTGTTGGAAAGTGTTTCGTGTTGAAGGAGTTTATTCTAAAGTTAGCTCGTGAAAAGAAGATCGAGCTGGATATGGATGAAGTAGATCAAATAAATCATATTGTAGTTGAGATGACTTCAAGTATTTTGCCATCAACGCTTTCTTATGATGAAAGAAAAAGCTTAATTCAGTTTGGGACTTTTGAACTTATACTTGTTCGATTTCAAAAAAAGATCGTGACGATAGACTATCAAAACAAAGAAAAGTTTGTTGAAGATAATTGCGAAGGATGGATACTCATGGCTCGTAAAAAAGGGAGATAACCAAATTCCATTCAAACGAAGTCGCACTTCCATCAGAAGCATGAAAAGGGAGGCAACTCTTATAAAAAGGAGAAAAGAAACAAGAATATGTGGAAGCATAGCCTATCAAAGGAAAAGACAAGGACTTCTTCCGACCTCGACGGCCGATAACTTTGACAGAATTCCTTCCAAGAAGCTTCCTTGATGATCATCCAAAGAAAGTATTAGAAGTCACTACATGTCATGCTGTCAGCATAGAAGAAGTTGACAACAACTATGCATCTTCTGAAGAAATCGACAATTTAAATAAAATTAAGCAAAGGACTTTTGTCTTTGATCGTATCAAGCCTTCAACTAATTGATCTTCAGTATTTCAAAGATTGATTATGGCCACGAAAGAAGAAGAAAACCAATGTCCAACATCTACTTCCACTCGAACTTCATCTTTCAAAAGACTAAGTATCTTCACATCGAAGAAAGATCGACCTTTAACATTAACTTTTGATCGTTTAAAGATGTCAAGAGATCAACACAAAAGGGAGATGAAAACTTTGAAGATAAAACTATTTCATGAAGAAAACCAAACGATGAGATTCACAGTCGTGTTCCATCAAGCATGAAGAGGAAATTGTTTGTTGACATAAATACAGAAGGTTCCTTGATAGTGAAGCCAAGAGTTATTATATTCACTAATTCTATAAATAAAAAAGGTGAACAAATCCTTCATAGGAATATGAGCTGCTAAATATGTGAAGCTCCGTATTGCAAGAGTCTAAACTTCATGATGCTCCTAGTCCATAAGAGCTTAAAAGGTGAACGGCAAAAAAAATATTGAACTATGTTATGACTTGATCCTTCTACTATAAATGGTACGTAGGTAGCTTAAAGAAAACTTTAAGTTCAATCCAGTAAAAAAAAAAACTTGAACTACGTTATGACTTGATCCCTTTATTATAAAGGATACGTGCCAGCTTAAAGGAAACTTTAAGTTCAGTCCAGTAAAAATACAACAACTTGAACTACGTTATGGCTTGATTCTTTTCTTTAAAGGATATTCATCTATACTAGGAAATCATAAAAAATTGGAGGCAAATCCCTAAATTCAAGATGTTCATCCCTGATAACAATGTAATGCAATAAATTGAAGATGTACACAATTTGTGCAAAGATTATATAAAAGTTGCGTGCATGCAAAAAAAAAATTGGGAGCCTCAAAATCAAGCTCAGAAGCTTCATCTATGATTTCGTATATTCAAGATTGAGGGCTTCATCGATGCTATAGCTTCACCTCTTCGAAAAGATGATGATGATGCAACTCCAAGAGGACAACTCTGCCTTTGCCTCTCCAAGATGACGATGATAGTGTAGCACTGCCTTGCCTCTCCAAGAAGATGCCTATAATGCTAAATCTCTACCTCTATCTCATCTTCTCCTATGTGCTACAGCCAAGCGGATTCATCTTCATCTTCATCTTCCCCCAGGTGCTGCAGTCGAGAGGATTCATCTTCATCTTCTTCCAAGTGTCGCACCCAAGAGGATTCATCTTCATCTCCTCCTAGGTGTTATAGCCAAGAGGATTCATCTTCATCTTATCCCAGGTGCAGCAACCGAAAGGATTCATCTTCATCTTCTCTTAGATGTTATAGCCGAGAAGATTCATCTTCATCTTCTCCCGTGTGTCACAATCGTGAATGATCTTAATCTTCCATGTTCATCTTCTCCAATGTACAGCAGCTGAGAGGATTCATCTTTATCTTCTCTCAGGTGCCCCAGTCGAGAGGATTTATCTTTAGAAGAAAAAAATAATAAGAAGAAGAAAAGTAGAATTGAGATGCCTGATAGCTTCTACCTGAGAAGTGGATCTGACAGCAAAAGTCTGATCGTCCCCTAGAAAAAGTTGGATCATTGATAGTGAAGCAGAACCAAGATGCCCGATCACTCCTACTAGAGAGGTGGATCTGATGGCAAAAGCCTGATCGTCTCCTAGAAGAAGTTGAATCGCTGATGGTGAAAATGCCCAATCGCTCCTACTAGGAAAGTGGATCTAATGGTAAAAGCCCAATCGTCTCTTAGAAGAGTTGGATCGTTGATGGCGAAGAAGCCCGATCGCTTCTACTAGGGAAGTGGATCGGATGGAAAAAGTCTGATCATCCCCTAGAAGAAGTTGGATTGCTGATGGCAAAGAAGCCCAATCGCTTCTATTAGAGAGGTAGATCTGACAGTAAAAGCCTGATCGTCCTGTAGTAGAAGTTGGATCATTGACGGTAGCTGAGTCATCCTTGTAAACAATTGCAAGAAAAAAAAAAAGGAAAAGAAGAAGATGAAAAAGTTCTTACCTTTAGCTCCTCTAAAAAAAAAAAAAAAAAGAGGAAGAAAGAAATGGAGAAGAAAAGTTTTCAATACATTTTTGTTGTTTGATAAGGAATAAATAATCAAAGGTATGAGTATATTTATAAGGCCAACAAATTCAATTTCTAAAAGGACTAGGAATGATATTTAATTATTTTTTTAAAAAAAAATCAAATTCCTAAAAGGAATAGGAATGATTTTTTTTAACAAAGAAAAGATAATCCAATTATTTTATTCTATTTTAATTATATTCAATATTTAAAATAGAAAAGATAATTCAATTATCTTATCTTATTTTAAAATATTTTATTTTTGGGATAAATCTCGAATTTAATTTTTTGAGATAATTAAAATATTTATATATTTCACCATTTTCAGAAAAAAAAAATTATTCTCAATTTTAAAATTGAAATTTGAGTTCAAAATCCAAGTCAAATTAATTTGCATATATGACCTCATTTTTATCTTTAAATCGGAGTCATAAATCAAACGTTATCTTAAGATTGAGGGCCTCATTTTATCTCAAATTAAAATTGATAATTTCAAATTCTTGTGCATCATCAAGACAAATTAAGGTACGGAAGAAACCTTATGCTTATTCAAATTAAATTTTTGGTTATGTTCCAAAATTTATTTTAAAAAAGTCAAATTAAAATTTTTATCCTCAAATCAAATTAAATTACAGATAAAACCTTGAACTTTTCTCAAATTAATTAAGGTTTGGTCATATTTCAACTCTTATTTCAAATTTAAATCAAACTTATGTACTAAATTCATGGTTTGATTAATTCGATATGTTGAATTGAACAAAAAAAATGCTCGTATTGTGCTTCAAATTTATCTTTCTCGAGATTCATTCACCTATAAACATGCATAAATCTCGAAAAGGAGTATTTGTTGAATAAAAAATTTTGAGACCAACCACAAATTGCCACATCATGTATTAAATTAGTGATGAAAAGTGCAAATAATTGAATTTGGAACTAATTAAAAAATTGATATGTGTCTCAAATTCAAATTGAAAACATAAATTGGTCAATTCTGATAATGTCACATGTTTTCATCATAATCATTGAATTAAATTAATTATTTTGGTTCAATTAAATATTATTTAATTGGGCTAAGTTCAATTGAACCCAAAAATAAGCTTAATTAAGTCCAAAGGCTAAATTTGACCCAAATCCATATGGTTGAGCCCATGGGTCTGGTCCATGGACCAACTAGACCCAAGCCCATAAAGCCCACTAGAAAACTCTATAAATAGAGGAATTCTCCTCATTTGTAAAGTTTGGAAATTTTTTACTCCAGAAGACCTAGAGAGAATTCTTCCTAGAGCTAAAAAGACTTCTTAACTCCTGTAGTCGATCATCCTCAAATATTGAAATTTCTTTGAAGAAACAAGCTTGCTTCCTCACTCCAACTTTTCTTGAAGATTGAAGCTCCTTTGAAGATACAAACTTTCTTTCAAGACTCCAACTTCAAGAATATCACGTGCTTCGCTTCCTCAAATCAAATGTAAGCATTCAATCGAGAGAGAATTAGAGGATCAAATTCTAGAGATCGAACTACATCGCATCAAATCAACAAAAATAAAATATCAACTCAAGTTCAACTCCACGAATCAAATTTCTTCGAAAATGTTGTGTGAACAAAATGTTTCCTTCGTTAAAAGTTTAAGAAACTTAATTTCAAGAAATATTAAAAGATTCTACATTTATTGTTGAACCTTGAATTAATTGTCCAAGATTTCTTACGTATTGATTTTACACTTACCATTTTCTCAATTCACACACACAAAATGAAAAAAAAAAAAGATTCTACATATATATATACATATACCTTTCTTTTTTGCTTTCTTTCATTGGCTCTTTAAAAGCAATTGGCTAAAAAGAAAGCGATTCTCTGTTTGTAGAATTTTGAGCTCAACCTTTCAGCAAGAGTGGTTTGAGCTACACAACTATTACATTTCGAAAGAGTCTAAGTTAGAGAAACATCTATTCGTGTAATTGATATAAAGAGATACAACACAAGCCGTAGAGGTCTTAAATCTCCTTAAAGAAAGAGTGAGATATTTACACCTCAATCTAATTGTTAACTTATTTGTTTTTGTAATACTAACTTCATTTTTGTTTGGATTACACATTCTCTACTTTATGTAATCATAGGGAAACAAAAATGTTATTTGAATTTAAATGTTATGTTAAACAAAATGATATATAGAAAATTTTGGTTGCCGGGTTAATTGTTATCAATAGAAATTTGAAAAAAAAAAACAAAAGAAAAAACAAAGAGGCAAATAGAGCCTCACTAAGGAAATTACAAGACACCGAGATATTCATTAAAAAAAACGATCGTGGATAACAAAAACTATAGGCATTGTCCTAATGTCATTGGTGCTTATGGGGTTAGGTTTTTTGCTTCTATTTTTTTTATTTTTATGGTATACACAATTGTCAAGATACAGAATATAAATTGTAGGAGGTCGGAAATATTTTTGTTCTTTAATTCCGATTTTGTACATCAGGCATCGGAAAAGACACTAATTTTACCAATGCCTATAGGCTATATATAGATTAGGTTTTATGGCAATATTGTCAAGTTTTTTACCAAATGACGTTGTCAGAAGAGTATCCAAAAATTCTCTTCTTTTTAGTGTCATCAAAAGATAGATTTTATTGTACTTTGTAAAATTACTAATTATCAAGAACTCAAACTATTTGAGAGATCCTGTGTAATTAATCTAATATTAAACAAGAAACTCAAATTCTTGAAACTAATTCAATCAAACTCGTAAGCCACAAAAAAACTCAAATTCTTGTAAGTCATGAACTAATTAAATAGCTAGAGAAGTTGGTGATTCTAATTGTGTTTTGTACGCACTAAAAGAAATTAGACCACATATTATTTAGTGATCAACTGATTCTGAATATATATAGATACACACACATTAAAGTTAAAAAAAAAGTGAGCACAACATGGTATCCTTAATTTATAGATCACCATTTACACTAGTAATGGAAATTTTTATAATCTAAATGGGTGGGAATTCCACTAAATCCCCATTACT
>JBBPDI010000015.1:9454933-9466116 GCA_037974545.1 Cucumis variabilis | reverse complement strand
TATACTCGATCTTTCAACGTTTCACGGTATGCTTCAGAAGATATAGGGAAACTCCCGATGCAACCAATAAAGTGTTCTTCAAACGCTTTTGTGGTGGTGTTAAGAGTTATGGGGGAACTTCAGACACTCTGTTTTTATGTCGAGAGTTATAGGAGAACTTTCGATGTAAATCTCATTACGTCGGGAGTTCTTTAGAAACTGACCTCATCTGTAATTCCCAAATATGCGAAGGAGTTGAGAAATGGAGAAGAAAGGGTTGCAAAAACGCCCACCAACCGTGCGACTGTCGTCCTCATCGTCTGCCCTTTCAGTTAATGTGTCGTCACCTGCCCTGTCTCTTTCCATATTTGATAACTTGTAGAAATACAAGTTATTATGACCTTTTAGGTAGAATTATAGAACTAAAATGCATGATAAATGTGTCAAAACGAGTAACTTATGTTGTAAATACATAATTATTTAGAAATTCACTTTACATGAACTTCATGCCTGCTTTTACTTCATTTTAAGTGTCTAAATGTAGGATTATTAACAAAAAAAGCTGATAAATCACAAAGGAACTCGCGAAGAAATAAGGCAATAAGACCAAATCATTACACGAGAAGAGGTTTGCTAGAAGATAAAAGTGGTAGTTGAAGCAATGTGACTTGACGAAAGGGACAGATTTCAGCACTAACATGATCAGATTGATAGATTTTTCACCAAAAGCTATCTATAAAAGAAGCTCCATCTCCATAAAAAAAAGAAAGACGACATTTGTGGGTCATAAGGCCAGATGTCTGCATTGACGGACTATTCCTAGAGAGTCGGTGGCGAGGATTAGCCTTATCACCTATTGTGAAGTTCATTCTTTTTTTCTTCGTTCAGTCTGTAAAGTGAGAGCTGGTAGCGTAAGTGAACAAGATGTTATCTCTCATCTGCCCCTAACTTGTATTAGTTATTTTCTCTTTCCATTTTATTATTTTTCTACATTGTATTTGTTTATGTTGTACAGTGGCCAAAGGCTTTTATTATTTCATACAATGTATATTTATACACTTTTCAATCCATCCATCTCTACATTGTTCATTCGTCTCTATGTTATTTTTAGATTAGGTTTATGATGCATTCTTGATAAGTAGTCTTTATTTATATTGCTTATTGTATTAGCCAAGCTACATTCATCCTTGGCCAGTGTATGTTGCAATTGCCCAAGAGCATAAGTAGCAAGGACGTGAATAATACAAGCAAGGAAAAGTTTTCTCAACCTTACCAAGATGACTTCAATTTGTATCTCGAAAGGTGAATAAGTATGGACATTAGGCGCTGAGAGGTTTTTGTTCTTTAATGTGAAGACCTCTAAGTAGTGTAAGTAAATACTTCTAGATATACCTCACTAAACTAGTCTCAGTCATTTGAATCCTGAAAAGAGACCAAACGTGGCATTCAATGACTTCGAGAGGAGCACATTTTAATCATGAGATAGTTCAGCAAGTCATATTGCACTGAGATGGTTGTATAGCATATTCGCTTGGCAGCATAAGACCTAACTTCAACGCCTTCCTTAATGCAAGTTAGTTCATTCATTCATTCATTCATTCATTCATTCATTCGCACAACAATCCAAATTAAATTAACTTTACAACATCTCTAGGATACTTAGGTAATTTTGTTTCTTTTTATATTCTTTTAACTCATTTGTCTAGAACTAAGTTTTGTTATCAATTTCCTGTGTTCGACCCTAGATCACCTAGGTCAACCTATTACTTCACTCACACTTGGATAAGCGATAGGAAAACTTGCACTTTACGAATTTAGTAGTAGGTAGTGGGGACATTGAGAGCATTTTGCATGCAATGATCATGTCAACTCGCATAGTGAATAGGATATTGGAGAGCATTTTGCATGCAATAATCCGTATTCAATGACACATAATCCAAATGTTTTTCATATTATAGAAAATGCAAATACTGATGGCAAAGTTTAGCTATAGATAGTAAGTGACTTAAGAAGATATTATTAATATTTTCTATGGACTTTTTTTAAGATTTTGTTGGGTTGAGTTTTCTTTATTTGATATAAAGTTTATTTGGTGAATTTGTCTTTAAATACTATATACAAACCCCATCGAGTGAGTAATGATCATCCTCATCATCTGAGCTTGATTATATCAAAAAAAAATTAACAATCTCACAAGGGGACTTGCCAACACTAGTCATATTTTCTAATTGAGGTTAATTAGTGGACTACGTGTCAAGGTTGAGTTTAAACATGGTCATGAGAAACATTAAATCGACATGTGTAGCACTTCATATAGGAGCTAGTGAATTAAGAAAGTTCAAAGAGTGACTAATCCAATTTAGGATTGATATAACATAGGAGAAGAGGACAGAAGAGAAAGAGGTTATTATGAGATTTTGCTAAAAGAAAGAGCTAAATGTGGTGCTACTGAAAAGCTATCAGGCGAGAAAAGGGTTGTCTTAGGCGTTCAGAAAAACGAAGCAAACTTAGTGTTGTGAGTGATTTTTCAAAGTTGTTTTAAGATTTTAAAGCTTTCTTCTAAAGTTCTTGTTGTCTTGTAATATTGTATTTCATGTTAATGTTTATAAAAAGTTTGATTCCTTAAGAAATCTTTTATGTTGTGTTTCAAGCTAAAGTTTCATGTTTGATGATTGTATGTTTGTATGCAAGATAAACCATTAGTCTTATTCCTATCAATGAGCTAGTTATTGAGTTAGCAAGTGTAAGTGACAAGAAATGGACCAAGAAATTCTCCAAGGGATGCTATACATGAAAAGGCCATCATAATAGTGTATGTGTGGTATTGTTCATGTTCTTTGCGAAAGAAATATGAAAGATTAATGTGTGAATTATGTTTTATGAATGAGGCGTTGGAGCATGTTTTATGAAAATGAATTTATGTATTTTATGCCCTAAAAGGATTTCTAAACTCTAAGGAAGTAACCCATACCTCTAAGGTAGGAAAGACTAAAGAACCTTTAACCAAAGGAAACTAGGCAACCAAGTTGGTAGTTGAGAACCTCCAAGGACATGGAAAGGCACCAAACATGAAGAGGTGTAAGGTGTAGGCAAGAGAACCTCTAAGGAGTTGTCATATGCGGCCAAATGAGCGTAGGTGAGAAGATGCAGGGTTTTGAGAGGTTTAAGGTTAAGTGTTTGGATGTTATAATGGACGGCCAAGTTGCTAACGATGTTGAGAGTCTTACATTGAAAAAATCAAAGAGGCTAGCTCACAATCCTTATAAGATAAATGGGCTACTCCTGTCATTGCCAATTAGTTTTAAGATGAAACTCCATACTATCAAACTGAGGAAACCTCCAAAGACAAGAAGTTGGGAAGCCAAGGACACACTTTAGGCAAGATGGACTTTTCTAGGAGATGTGGCTTAAGCTATGCATCCATGTGCATAAGAATAGGCCTTGGGAACAAGTGAAAGAGGTTAGCTTGGCAAGTTCGTTTAAGAGTTGAGCATGGAACTTAAGGTTGGTGATAACGTGCATAAATAACCATTAATATAGCTCTTTTTATTAGAATAATGAGGTTAAAATGCGTAAGAAGATGATCAAAAAGTGTGGCTCGTGTTGTAAACGTATATGTATTTAGAAATATAGCTTGCATAAGTGTCATTCCTATTTTACATGGTTATCATGTTTAAACGTAGGACAAGTGGGAAAAGAAGAAAGAAGCAAATCATACAGGATATCTCATGCAAAAGATACGTGATGGGAACTAGCTTGGTGATTAACTACTCTAGGCAAGCAACCAAGACATCAGGCGGGAAAAGTTCACTAGAAAACAAAGAGTAGTTGGGGCGATGTGACCTCACAGCGCCAGAGACACACACAGAGAAATAAAAGTTTTCCATCGGAAAGTATCCTATAAAAGTACTTCATCTCCACCAAAGAAAAAAGAGGCCTGAACAGGCTAAAGAGAGGCTTGAATGGACCAAAGAGAGGTTCGAATAGGGAAAATTGCGTTTGAGTGTGTAGATGGAGAAAAAGAATATCCATGTTGATCTCCTAACTTGTAACAATGATCCATTTTCTCTGCCTTCCATTTGTTGTTTCTTTAATATTTTATACTTCATATTATACATATTGTATATAGGTCTATGACCTATGTTCTTTGTGATTTTAGATAAACATAGTTGTTCAATTCGATTTCTTTCTTCTTCTACAATTCAAAGTGTTATCAGTAGCTTGGGTATGTGATATGTCTTGATAAGAAGAGTCACTTATAGATTTTAACGTTTAATTGTACTTTTGTTATTGCTTGACCAACATAAGTTGCTAACTACCTGAGAAGGAAGGTAGCTAAAATCTAATTAGTGCGCACGAAGAGGAACTTTACTTCTTCGCGAGAGTGTTTATAACATTTGGACCTCGAAAAATGGAAAATTGTGAACAATGGATATTGAGAGATATTAGTCATTAATCGTGTAATACTACAAGATTCAAAAGTAGCCTCTCTTAGATATGACTCGTCTAGCCATATTTGGCCATATGGGTCTCTGAAATGCAATCATGTGTGGCGTGTATGGCTTCGAGAGAAGCATGTCTTAATCATAAGTATGTCTTAGTGAGTTAGATCACATCATAGTTGTCTCTCTACTTATTCGAATGGTAAAACGCGAACATTCCTGCCTTTTTCCCTTAATACAAGTTAGACGCGTTATTATTTCATTCTTTTCACTTCACCTTACAGACTCTCGCTATGTAATTGGAAAATTCTTACATTTGTTATTCTTTAATTCTTTCGATTCGTCTAAACGAATAGTGGATCCTAGAACTAACGTCTGAAACAATTTCCTGTGTTTGACCTTGGATCACCTAAGTAAACCTACTGTTTCGATTGCACTTGGTCAAGCAGTAGAAAAATTTGTACTCAACGAGGACTTTGTGAGCATTTCACATGCTATGATCGTGATCCATGACTCATCGCCTAGAATTGAAGCATGCTAGACAGAGAGTTATGATGAGCGCATGCAATGACCAGACTAAGTGACGTATTGTAATTGCATTATATACACACATAATGAGTAAGTCCAAACTAACAACAAGTTAGGCAAGATGATAAGGCTTGTAGGCGTTCAAGGAAGATCAATGGAGTGGATTCTAAGTGTTCACATCATGCAAGGGTTCATATTTCAGCAACAGAAGGTTGCAAAAAGTTGGTATGCAAGGTCTTCTATATAAGGGTGAGTTAAGATGAGGAGAATGTTCAAACCACTTGCAAAGGCTCTCAAATTTGAGTCCATTTTTTAGAGTAGGGCTGTCAGACAAAAGCAAGGCAACGACAGTAGTGTTTGAGTTTGAGAAAGGGAGAAAGGTCATTTTCTACAATTATAAGCGTTGGAATTAGTTGATATTAGTTTTATGGAATTCTTATAGTTTATAGGTATACTCAAGGTCGCCATGCATTAAGGCATGAGGGGCATGTCAAGCATGCATCATTCAAATAAAAGAGGTTATTTTACTCAAATTAAGGGTGCATAACATGGCTAAGGCACAGTCGAGCGACATGAGCTTGTGCCCATGTCCTGCGCATGACCATGCATGAAAGGAAGTGTAGGCGTAAGTAAGACAAGATACGTTGTGTGAAAGCGTCCACTCAAAGAGAATGCACAACTCGTAGCCAAGTGTGTGTGGCATGTGTGTCGTGAGGCTAGCACACACAGGCATCTAAATGCTTTGTGCACGCACGCTTGCTATATGCACTTATGCCATGCGGCCAGTAGTTTCATGAGACTGTTTTGGGACCCTTTTTTATGTTTTTGGAAGTTTTGAGTAAATTTTGGATATTTTCTATGTTTAAGGGATTAACTTAGGTTTAAATATGGCTTTTTTAGGACAAGATGAGTTTGAAGGATTTTCAAGCTAAGAGTTGATTCACAAGTTTGTGAGTGAGAAAATGAACTTCCAAGATAGTTTCTAAACATGTTTTATTATTGATATTTAAAGCATGCTTTGAGAATATATGTTTGAACTTACTGATTTACTTGAGATTTTTAAAGCATAGGTTTAAAGTGTTTGAGAGGTGTTATTATGTTTGTTTGCTTTTACTTATTCATATTACTATCATAATTATTATTGTTAGATTCACTTAAATGTAACTTTTTGTATTTAAAATTTTTAATGTTTTAAATTCTACCAATTTAAAATTCTTGATGTTTTGAAATAAAGACTTTTTTTTAATCATATAACAAATTTGTCTCTAATGTTATAAATGTTTTATGTTTTTCAAAACCTTCAAAATCAACCTATGATTTCATAAGGTTTCCTAAATCAGTCTTTTCTAAAAAAACTTATACCGTTTTTCTTAAACAAAATTTTATGATGGAATGTAGGAAATTTGGGAGTCTGATTTTTTAGAATTATTGAGGTAAGGGATCACATCTTTGGAAGTCCAAGATGTGATCTCAAGAAAAAAGGAATTTATTCAAAGTTTAAAAAAAATCTTTATTCAAAGACTAGCCTATGATAGAATTTGAAAAATTATAATAATTTTTCATTTTCTTAAGGTGAGAAGTTTCCTTCAATATATAGTCTAATTAATGGAATATTATTCCACTTATTTTATGAAATCATTGCTTCAAACATTGGAGTAATGAGGGGTAAAATAAGACATTAGTTTTAAAATAAATTAAAAAATATTTTCAATTCAAGATTTGAAATTTGACCACCGTTTTTCTAAATGGGTGTTGTGGGGTGCTAATACCTTCCCCACACACAAATGACTCCCGAACTCAACTCTATTTTTTGCAGATCATTTTTTTTAAAATTGTTTACTTTATTTCGGTTTCCAATCACACTGTAAAAAAGAGTGGTGGCGACTTCTATTTTCTTTTAAAACTAACTCTTGACTAACGTCGGCCGCTTCGGGTCGTCTCGGGCACATGGCGACAGGTAGGTTAAAAGAGTTTAGGCATCTAATGTCATATAATTGGAGTTCATGATCTATAGGGCCATTAGGTTCTCTTACTAGTTCGTAACGAATTTTAAACTTAGAAAATTATGATTGAGAAGTTTGAATTGTTTAAATTAAGATTAGAAAATAAGTCGTTAATTATATTTGATATAGTAATGAAAGAAATGATATTTAAATAAGATTTCAATATCAAAAATTCGAATAGAGATTCAAATTAGGTCAACAGATCAAGATTAGTGGATATCAAATTAATTAAACTTTTTAATTATTTATTTAAATTAAAATCATTTTTTGAATTAATTTAATTTAAATATAATAATGTTAAAGTTGGAATTTAGGAAATTTTCGAAGAGTCAATATGTTGGCTTTTGGTCAAATATTGATCAAGTCGACCTTTGACCCATTTGGTGGAAAATTCTACTGATTAGAGAAATTATCCCACTTTTAGTGGGATTACATGACTAACCATGGACTTGGTTGGTTGTATATCTCACAAACCAACCACAAATCCCACTTGAATCTTGATGCTAAGTGTCAAATTAACAAAGTGTGTTATTAATTTGAATGTGAATTAGCTATCTATCAGACTAATTTAATTTATAGTTTCTTAGCTTTTGTTGAATTTTCATACTATAACAAAAAAATTTCAAATTAATCACAAATTAGATCCCACCATCTAATTCTAATTCTATAGTAGAAAATATCTTATTATTAGTCCTAGTCTTGTTCAGGATCTCAGCTAACAAAACACCAAGAAGAATTAGAGCTTCTTAATCTTGAAAATCGATGCATTTAGAATGATATTTGATCCAACTAATTATTTCTTTTGCATGTTAGTTTACTCTTTCAAAGTTTAGAACATAAAATCCAATATAGTTTGTGGACTCTTATGTTGTATAGGTTTGGACAATAAGCAAAATTTATAAAAAGAATATGAGACAAAAAGAAAAAGGCTTAGAGATTGGCTGTCACATGACTTTAGACATAAGACTCGCAAAGAATTAAGAGAATACACGAACTCATCTAGCAAGTAATAAAGATATAGGACTAGTTGCTTAGTCTTCTAAAAGAACTTGTAACACAAGATAACGTAGGAGTTGTTATTTTCATAGATTGTTGATGGAACTCTGATGTTGGTTGATTTTTTTTGGATTGAAACTTGAGCTCTAATCCATGCTTTCATCTGTTGTGTTTATCTCTATTATTAACCATAAAACTTCAAATTCATCTATTTTTACAAGTATTCATAGTTTGCATTTAAAGTACTGTTTTTAAAAGAATTGAATTGTACACTAGTTTCGAAACAATACATGGAATATTTGATGTGAAACAATACATGGAATACTCTTATATTACTACTTCTGTGAGAGGGTATTCTTGCATTAGGTCTTATAAATTGACTGCAGTATCATTCTTAAACATTTCAAAATCTAGGTATTATGTTAATTAGTTCAAAACTCAATGATTGAGTCTATTAGATCCATCACAAATTGATACCCTAAGACATATCGTGTTTGAATTTCTTTCTACTTGATCATTTTATTTGTTTTCTTAGGAGTAGGTTCATTTATTTACATCACCGCATTGTCCCAAAATAAAATTGAAATTATCTTTAAGCAGCTAAAAAATTATTAACTCGATTTTCAAAAGACAATACTCAATCTTGACTATTTTAGTTATGCTATAATTAGATGTGTACAATACTTGTGCATATCACGTTGTCGTCGTCGTCGTCATCCCTATACATTTTAATGTTCACCTCAATAAACTCGTAAAGATATTTTATTACAAACGAACTTACAAATGTATATTTGAAAAATATATGTACGTTAAAAGATATATTTTCATTTTAAAATGCTGAAGACTAATTTTTTTATAAAAAAAATGATATATAGATAGCCAAAACAAATTATATGTTGGCCCCTTTCTGCTAGAATCTGACAAAAGAAAAATAATATTCTTTTGTAACATCCATTAAAATAGCTGTGATTACAATACCCTGGATTTAATCACAAGCTTTGAATTAAATTATGAGCATCGAGGAACGAACCTAGATTTATGTAATCTTTTACCCCCACATAACGGAGCTGGATAGTACATTTCTTTTCCTTTCTTTTTTCTAGTTCAAGTGGTAGGAAGATTTTAACAATTTTTTGGTATTTAATCCATATTGATCTTAGTTGAGTTAAATTTTTATTGGCAATTAGATAATATTCAAATCTAAATCTATATATCCTAATATCTATGCACATTAATCTCATTATTTTTCTCTCCTCTTTCCACTTTTTTCTCCAATTAACTTTTAGATGTTTAAAATTAATTAAGGTTGATTAGAAAAATTAGATCAACCATAAATTTTTAGTTTACGAGAAAATAGTTCAAGTGTCCTACAAAATGAAGAAACTAATATATTGATGTAATATCTACTACTGATATTCTGATGCTCAAGTGAATGTTGGTTTTCAACGTAATTAATTTTGACATTCTTTATATAAAATTGGTATGATGTAATGGACACCTTGACTCATAACAACACTTCATTAATCTAAAAAACGCTTGTGAAATTATATTTTGAGTGTTTGCAACTCCATCAACTGAAACAATATCACTAAAGCTTGATCTGCTTGAGTTAACTCTTTCATGGATTATCCATTATTATGATTTTGTATCGTTGCCTCTAGGCTTTCCACGATCCTCTAAACTCACTCAAAAGTTTTTTAAGCTCCATTTAGATTCTCTCATGGATCCGCTAAGTTCTTAGATGTTAAGCAGACTCCCTCGTGAATCTTTTGAGTGTTTCCTCTATGTAGGACTTTTGAGGTTTCAATCTCTAGACTCTTTCATGAGTTCTCTCTAAGCTTACTTTGAGTTCTCTCTTATATGTTATTTGAGCTACATCGAACACTCTCACATGAATACTCCAAGTTTCCTTTAGACTCTTCCATGTGTCTCATCCAATTCACTTAGACTTAAACTTATAAAGTCATGCAGTTAATGATCGGACTTGATCTCTGTTCATAAGTCTTCTCTGTCTTTAAAAATTTGCCCTAATAATTAATTACCACCATTTTTACTTTTGGACTAAACTGTTTATATTCTCGGTAAGTGAAAAATGTGACTGTAAATAAATCAAATTCCTCGAATTATGGATTCTCAAATGTTTTAGTAATCATATGACTATACATTTGTTCTCATCCTTTTTAATTATTCACATTACATTTATTATAGAAGTCTACATCTACATAAACCAAAGATATATAAATAGTCAAATAATGCAAAAATATTAAAATAAACAATTTTAAACAAATAACTAAATAAGTTAACCATATTTCTCTATGACATTTTAAGTAATTGCCAAATTATTTTTAATACAACACTCTTTTATGAACTTGGTTTTAGATCACGAGCTCCTCTAAAGTTTGCACTCTATTTAGTTTAAGAATGATGTATTTTTAAAAAAGAAATGACAAATATAAAGTAGTTACGAATATTTTAATAATGTTAAAAGAAAAAAAAATGTTATCTAAGCCGATAATGAGGTAAAAGAGTAACAAAACTAGGTAGAGAACTTGTGTACATGCTACACGAGTTCAAATTCATCCACATCAACCTTCCACACTGCATAGGGATGGTGTTGACGACCACATGAAATTCGTTGACATGGTACATGAGTTCCTTTTCTGCAAAGACCTTCAATGATTGAATTCCAAATCAATCACACTTTAATTCTATTTATAAACGAAAAAAGATGTAGAATAACTATCAGTACCCACACCATTGCTGATCTTTGTACCTTCCTTATACATAAATGGATGTTTTTCACAAATTCAATCAAAAGGGTATAAAAATAGAGGTTGATAGAAAAATTTTAACGCATAACAATATTAATTAGTTGTTTTAGTAAAATAAACAAAACTAAATGAGAAATACCTATATCTAAAATAAACAATATTATCATACGATCCATAAAAAATTAATAGCCTATTATTCCATTTAACATGTTGGTTTACATTCTATTAATACTTAGATATAACTGTTTATGAGTTTGTCAAAAGTAATTCAAACATAAACTTAATTTTAAAAATATGTTTTTCCTTTATGATAATCTGTGTATATACATATATTTATTTTCATTTAATTTAATGATTATCTATGGGATTTATTTTTCAACAATTCCTAAAAAAGTTTTAAACTTTGAAAAAGAAATTTTCACAATATATTTGAGATTGAGATATTAATCTTAATTTAATATATG
>JBBPDI010000015.1:9433518-9450774 GCA_037974545.1 Cucumis variabilis | reverse complement strand
TCCAATCACCTAACTCTTCTTACAATAGAACTCATTCGTCGTGCCAACTTTTCCTTCATTTGGCCTTCTCTAAATGCGACTTCCTTCACTTCGAACTTTATCTTTAGAATGATCAATCTTTTCATTTTAGAAGGATCACCCCACTCCTTGATGCCTCCCTTCTTCAACAGGACCCCCTCTTTTGGATCTGGGCCTCACAGTGGCAAAATCAGTAAAAACTCATAAATTTCAAACAAAATCAAATTGACTGCTCTTGCTTCTAAAAATTAAATCGTGTGTTTTGAATATGAATTTGATTTTGAACCATATATTTAATTACGGGTATAGTATATTTGTAAATGAAAAAACAAAATACATTTTACAATGAACATGGTGAAATTAGGATTATGTTTTGATTGAATGTGAGCATCCAAAGAGACGTTTCTGTTCTTGAAATTTTGTTTTTCTCCAAACACCGCCATAGATCTAAAAGTATTTTGTTGTGAAAAAGAAAGAAGAAGAAGGAAGGATTGGTATGATGATGATGATGATGATGATGATGATGATGATGAATGGCGTAATTTTGGAGTGTGGGGAGTTGGAAAATGGAAATGGTGGTGGTCAAGGCTTTGTTCCCCTTTTTGTCAATGCCATCACATGCCACCATTTATGCCACCTTTTTATCATTCTTTTGTTTTTTTCTTATATATTATAAAGAAAATTCTTTACCGCCTTTCTTTCTTTCTGTTTTTCCCGCCATGTCGTGTCGTCGTACACATAAATTTATTTAATCCATGTGTTTGATGCATACACAAGTCCTACTCCTCCTACTACAAGTTATTCCCAACCGCCAAAATGCATCTTCTTCATTATACTAACCACAACCCATCATATAATAAGTTAAAAACACTTCTTAATTCTTCCATACCTTTTTGGATAATGCTCCTTCAATCTTTTCAATTTTTCTACTTATTTGTTTCTCTCTATTTACCTCATCCCATTCAAATGTATCCTTTTTAATTTTTCTTTCTTTTTTACTTTTCACTAATGTATTTAAACTTTTTTAAGAATTAAAATATTTACACTTTTTTTAACACATTAAATTGGTAGTTTACAAAAATTGAAATTTACATTTTTAGAAGTTTACGAAACTACAGAAACAAAAAGGAATAAGAATTTGGGATTTGCTGAACTTCTTAAAGTCTGTGACTTCTTAAATGATGTAGTTTATCAGAAACACAACCATAAATGATAAAGATAATAAGGCAGATCTTCAATCATAGAAATTAAGACCCTAAATTTATCCGGGAGTCAAAAGATTGAAATAACTTCGATAGGGGTAGAAATTGTACATGGTTGAGTTTTAAATTTTGTTTGAAGATTTTTTTTTTTGTTTTGTGAAATAGCACCCTTTTGATTTTATATTTTAATTTTAGCCAATTTTAATTTTGTTTTTCTCGAAGTTAATTTGAGCCGAAATCAACCTTAAAATTCTTTTTAAATTTTAAATTTTTTTTGAAGGATTTATTTCAATCTCTCTCCCAAGTGCATCATCGAGATAGTGTGTTTTTTTATTAAAATTTTAAAAATAAAGATAAAAAAGTCAAATAATGTAACAAGATACTTTGGATATTAGAACAATTTTTTCTTACAAACTTCTTTGCCTTGAGAGCATCAACAAGAACAACCTTAAAGAAATGAGGATTGTCTGACGCTTTACATGTTGTTGGACGATGTCATTTTGCTTGGGACTGGACGAAACCATGAAGGGGAGCACTTGTTTAAGAAATTCCACAATATTCTTCCTTTTATGACTAAAAATTGAACTTTAATTTAAGCTAATTAGCCTAAAAATAACTTACCCCCGATGAAAAATGAGTTGGTGTAGTGAGTGATGGAGGAACTTCAATGTTTGTTCTTCTTTAACCTATGGCTAAGATATTTTCCTAACAATGACTAAAAATGTCTACTCCTTAGTTTTTAGTTTTCATTTTAGCTTCTATTTTTAAACTTAGGGACGTCTCGAGACAACCTTAGCTCGAGATCATATTACACAATGCTTCTGTTCTTTAGCTTGGGACCATCTTGGAACAATTTTGGTCTAGGATCAATAACATAATTGCTTCTGTTTTCAAACTTGAGGACATCTTGGGACAATCTTTCCCCAAGATCATATTACATAATACTTATGTTCTTTAGCTTGAGGTCATCTTGGGGCATCTTTGACCCGTGATCTTACATAATTGCTTTGTTTTTAAACGTAGGGACATCTTGGGACAACCTTAGCCCAAGATCATAGTGAAAAATGATGGTGGAAAATTCTTCTCTAATAGACATATAGTGACAACTACATCTTCTTGCATTCCTTTTAAGTGTAATGAATTAATTGTCTAGTTACATATAACATTAAAGAAGAAGCATAACATAATAATTTTAAGTCTTACACGGTTAGGTAAAATACCACGAATTCCTATAGATAACAATTGTTTCATAAGAACGTGATGGTCATGCGACTTAAATCCATAAAGTTTCAAATTTGTGAGTCACTAAACTTTGAATGTTCGATGAATAGCCTTCAGATACTTTAAGTTATGATAGTGCCTTGCAAAAACTAAACTTCTCCACTCGAGATAATGTATAATATGCTGGGGATAAAAATATATTTTTCTTCCTTACTTGAGGGGCTAACTTTGATCTAATGTTTAATTCCACTAAATCTAATTGACTTTTTATTCCATCTTTTGTTTTACAAAATATATCAAGCAATGTGCCAATGAAATTTGCTCACACATTCTTTTCAATATGCATCACGTTTAAACAATGCCGCACATCAAGATACTTCCAATATTCTAACTAAAAAATGGATTTTTTCTTTCAATAAGTTCTTGAAGAACTCGCTTCACTATTTTTTTTCTTGATAGTTTTCTTACCAAATGAATGTTCGTACTTACTTGTTTGTACAATAGTTTCTTCCTCACTCAATGGTTATGGAGCACATTCTAATTCTTGTGCACCATTGAAAACTTTCTTCTGTTTTCTATTGATGGAATAGAAACATGCACAACATAATAAAGATCAGATTTTACTCTAATTGCAACTAAACATTTTTAGTAATTAACATGCATAACAACCATAATTTAAACAAAGATAGGGTTAATAGAAAATCTCACATTTGAAGCTTTTCTATCCTTGTAAAATTTTCTTACAAACTCTTTGTAATCTCCTCACAAACTTGAAGCCGAGACTACCACTAATGTTGACCTACTATTCTTTGGACTTAGAATCGGGTTGTGGGACCTATACGGTAGAGAAAATAGAGAGAGAGATGGAGTTTGGAGGAAGAACTTTTGTTTCTAAGATTGTGGAGAGAAAAAGAGTTTTTGGCTTTTATTTTGCAATTACAAATTACAAAATCAAAAGTACCAAAAAAACCAAGACGAATTGACATATTAGCAATAAACCTCTTTATAAGCCATTTACATGCAAAATTACATGTAATGAGCTTCTCAATCTCAACACTTACAGTCCACTAGCTATTAGTGGGCTAGGTGTCTCACATGCATGAAGCTACTTGCAAATCACATACAAAATTGCATGTGATGAGTTTTCAAAATCTTAACAAGTGGGATTGCATGCAATTAGCTTGTCAAATCTCAACAACTTAGTTTAAGGGCTATGGTAATTTGACATTTAAATCAAGTCAAACTTTGACTTTTTCAAATCGAAGTCAATATTTTGACTTTCTACCATTTTGTCCTTCTAGACTAATTTCAATCTTCTGAGTATGAATTCGCATTCAATTTTTTCAAAATTCAAATTTACATTTTGACTTTTCAGAACTTTGACCATTTTCATCAATTCCAAGCTTCCAAATATGAATATGTATTCATATTTTTAATATTTAAACCACATTTAAACATAAAGTTCTATCTTAAACTTATAACTGACGTCTACATATATTTGTCGATTTCTCTCTCTTTACCTAATTCGAACAATTCAAATTATTCCAACAAAATGTTATAAGTTAATTCCTTATGAGCTAGCAGAGGAACCTAATGAACCTATAGATCATGGGCTCCAACAATTTGGGATTAAATAACTAAGCTCTTTAGACCGAGTTAATCAACATGCATTAACTAACGGGTCATTCCATTAAAGTCCCGTAGTTGCATTTTCCTCGCTATAGATATATTTTTTTTCATGTGATACAACCATGATTAATAAGTAAATCCTTCACAGGTTGTTTGTAACCTCAATTGGGTCAAAGTATCGTTTTACGCCGAACACTGCATCTTGATCTTTAAGTCTCACTGATCCATTATTGAACAATTTGTTTAAGGTCCAACGTATAAACTGAATCTCTCTCAGGCCAATGCGAGGGTGAGGGCCTCTTGTTTAAGACTTGGATTCAGTCTCTAAGGGAACTACTATCTCTAAAGCAGGTAGGAGTGAATTTCATCTTGTAGGAGTGAATTTCATCTTGTACTTTATGTCCTCAGCTATTCATCTGATCTTACCTCTGAAATGGAAGGCTTACTAGGCCAGCACTAGTGAGTTTCCCTTACCTACACAGATCTAAGAATAATCTCGTTTGAACAGGAGTTCATAGTTAGCTCAAGATTAAGATTAAGTTACAAAAAATATATTTAAACAAAATAGTCAGTTTTATAAAGTCAACAGTGTTACAACTTAAAAGTGACTATTTTATGGTTCTAGTTTATGTAAACTCTTTACTTAGGATACCCTCACTTTTATGTCTCTACATAAACGATTCAGGATCATATCGTTTGTACTAACTATAAAACGGATCGCGTCCATAGTGTCCCTAGAAAAAGGTATCAAATCTTATTCGTACACTATAGACTATTTAGGCTATATAATCAAAATTGATCCACGTTTATGCCTCTATATAAAGTTTAAGTTTACTAAAAAAATTAGCCTCGAGACCTTAGTTTATTGCCTTTAAGATTATAGTATTTAAATTCTCAATAACCACTTTATTGAATAGAATTTGATTACAAACTACGAGTTTTAAGACATAAATTTCAACACCTAAATGGATGATGATATGGTAGAAACTTGCAATGTCCAATATATGTCATCTTTCTTCCATTTGGCAAATAAATGGATGAAGTTTTCTCCCTACAAATTGGATGTGCATTATATCATTTGATCATACAACCACATAAGTTGTCATACGTTGGAAAATCATTAGTGATTCATAATAAAATAGTTTTGAGAGTGAGACATTGATGTTTATATGCATCATAACATTCCACCCCATCATGCTAAAGTTTTTTCAAATCATCCACTAATGGAGCTAAATAAATATCTATTTTATTTCTCGATTGTTTAGGATCAGAGATATTAGTGCAGTCAACATAAAATTTTTTTGCTTCATACACAACCATGGAGGTAGGTTGTATGTCTCTAACATGACTGGCCAACAACTATATCTACTACTAAGATTTCCATGCAGATTGACCCCATCTGTGGAAAGAGCAAGACGTAGATTTTTAGGTTCTAATCCAAACTCTAGCCATAAACTGTCTACTCTTTTCCACAATAATGCATCTTTTGGATGTTGCTATAAATCATTCATCACTCTTTTTCTGACATCCCACGTCAATAATCTTGATGTGTTTTTTGCTTCGAAACATTCTTTTAAATCTTAGAATTTGGAAGAAATACTACATAACTTTCACTGGAACATTCTTAACCTCCTCTTTTGAATTTTTATGGATCTTTCATCTTAGCATACCACAAGAGGGACATACATTTGCATTAGAGAGTTCTTTCCTAAACAAGCAACAATCATTCCTACATACATGAATCTTCTCGTACTTCATTCCAAGAGTACACAAAATCTTTTTTGCTTTATAAGTAGAAGTAGGGATTTCATTTAGACTAAGTAAGATGTCACAAATTAATTCTAACAACTCAATGAAACTCTTATCACTCCATCCAAATTTAGCTTTCAAATTATATAACTTTATCAACGTACATATTTTGGTAAAATTTTTACAATTAAGATATTATGGTTTTTGGCATCATCTAGTAATTCCTCAAAAATTTCTGACTTATCATTAAAAGAATTGTGTGCAGTCTCAAACATTCCAATTGTGTCATCAACATCATCCTCATCAATCTCTTCTCTTGCATTTACTAAAGACACTTTCATTGTTTCTCTTCATTGGTAGTTATCCACCATGAAAAATTCATACTTGATAACTTTGATTGATGTTGTTAAAAAACAAGTTATCTCTAATTGTATACACATATAAAATCTTTAAATTTACACACTTTGAACATATTTTTCATCCATGACTTATCCATATTATATAATATGCAACTTAATCTACAAAAAAAAAAAAAGTAAAAAATAACATGGAATAATTAAGTAATCTTAAACTTGTGAACTTAACTATAATCAACAATAATACTTAAGAAGTTGAAGACTAAATATAATCAATAAAAAGTTCTATATAAACCCAAACAACCAAACAACTAGAACAAAACAAGACTATCAAAGAAGCACATATGAAAAAAAAAATTAAATTCTTACCCACATTTCAAAAACTAACAAGTTTATAAATACTTTTTCTTTTGTTTTAATTTTTAAAATTTAACTTGGATTTTAAGAACTTTGATAAAATGTTAAACAACAAAGCACAATAGTTAAGGTAAAAAGGAAGTTTATAGGACTTAATTTTCAGAAACTAAAAACCAAATCTAATTAAATAGTATCAAAGTATCACTTGTATGGAAAATTTTCCAAAAACAAGGACATTTTTCTTTTAAAGATTTCAACACTTAAAACAAACAATAAAATCACAATGCTTTTTCTTCCAAAGAAAGTGACAGTAACTAGAAACATGGATCTAGGAAAACTGATAAAGAATCTTTAGAGATCTGGAAAACATGTTGAGTTATAAGCAAACCAAATAAGTTCAAACAATATATGAACAATTTCAACAATCAATTTAAGCATAAACAATTCCGACAATTACAAATTGGTGTCGAGGCAATACATCCCTACTAAAGGAAGAGAATCCAACTAAGTTAAATGTTACCAAGTGAATAATTATTAGAATTGTGGATGGAGCATGAACAAACCCGAACAGATCTCAAACACGAATAGATCTACAAAGATCCACAATGAATCTGAGCAACTTGCACAAACACAACGATATGAGTGCAATGAATCTACAACGAATATGGACACGAATACAACAAATCGAGCACGAATGCAACAAATCTGGCCACGAGTACAATAGATTTGGGCACCAAACAAGACGTGATGGTTGTTTGAAAAAATGACGATCTAGGCGTGACGAATTGTTATCCGAACTAGGACGATCTAGGCGTGTCTAAACTGCTGAGAAGAGAGGATTGGAGAGTTCGTGAGGAGAGGGACGATGTGGGAGAGTGAGAGTAAAGTGATAAAGAGAATTAATTTTACAAAAATAAAAAAAATAAAGGATAGGTTTAATGTTGGTTTTAAACTGACATTAATCCTTCCTCTTTGATGTCAATTTAAAACCGACATTAAACATCTGCATTTTACAAACTGATATCAAACATTCATTTTCATTTTTTTCCAACCAACATCATAAGCCATATGCTTCTAGTGTTTTTTTTTTTTTTTACCTATTATCTCTAACATCTCTTTCTTTTTCTCTAAGTAAAATTTATATGAACTTTGACTCAAAATCCCTCTTATTCATTCTCTCACTTTTTATAATAGGTTTAAAGCGAGAAATTAAACCTTCAACATCTAAAAATATACCATGTCAAATATGGTAAAACTAAACTCAACTCGTTTCGGTATTTTTTGTATTTTTATTTCATTTGTGTGTATAGTGTATATCACCAAATTCTTACAATTTACATGTTTCCCCACATTGTTTATATCTAAAAACAAATTTTTTCCTCTATTTTTTAAGAAGTTGAAAAAAAAGTTACCAAACAAAATTTGGTTTTCAATTTTTTTTTGAAAAAAATTATAAACAGTTTTTTTAGTACACTAAAAATGAAAAAGATTTGAAAGATAGATTGTTAGATCCTTAATGCGTGCTAATGCAGTGGAGCTAAATTTTTGTTAGCACCTCACTCACTATATTATTTTATTTGATGCATTTCACACTTATTCATAGTTAAATACTTATTGAACATATATACCATTATTGTAATTATTATATTTTTTTTCTGTGTAAAAGTAGTATCTAAAATCTAAATTTAATAAAATACAAAATACTTAGATAACAAATTGGCTTGAGAAAAACATAAATAATATTTAAATTTTTTTAAAAAATGTAACTTTTGGTTCTCTGTCAATGTGGTAGAAAATTTTAGTTTAGTAATATGATTTGTAAACCTTTGTAGGCAGATTTGATGTGTAACTTTTATGATATATAGTTTTAACATATTAAATCTTATTGATTCATTAATGTAGTCATTGCTAAACTAATTAAGACATTGTATTGTTTATTGTTTTTATAAAAAATTCATAATCAAGACGTTAATTACCTCTATTCAAGATGCTCTTTTTTTCTCCAAAAAAAAAAAAGAAAAAAAGAAAAGAAAAGAAAAAGGGCTTGTTTGAAAATTCCAGACTCATTTCTTTGTTTAAAAATAAATAAAGAAATCCACTGTATAAATTATAGACCTAAAAAGAGGAGGAAAATATTGTTGATAGGGTGAAAATGATTGGATCAGAGATGTTGTGTTTTCCATCCATTAAATATTTTTTTGAGCTGTCCATCTTTTAGTAAATTGTTCGAATGCTTACGTGCATGCAAAATCTCTCTCTCTTTTTTCCTTTTTTTTTTTTTCTTTCAACTTTGACCAAATATTATGAAGCAATCTAAATTTAGAAACTAAGAAAAATACATATATCCACAAATATTACAAATTTATTTTATTTCATTGTCAAGCCCAATTAGGAAAAAATCATTATTAATTGAAAATACTCACACTTCTGTTTTTTTTTTTTTTTTTAACAATAGGTGAAATATTAATTAACAATAAGTGAAATTAGTTAGGCTCATTGTTTAAAACTAATAAATAAATAGAATATTATGTCTAAATAATAATAATGAGGCGAATGTTCAAACTATAATAAACAAGAGTTTACAAAGAGAATTCATTCTATTCAAAAGTCACATTATTGGATATTAATTATAATAAAATAGACAAAATATTTATCTTTAATAGAAAAATCAATTATTGGATATTAATCTAGAAGAATGTTGATCTCAATATAGAAATAAAAAGAATCCCCACATACATACCAATGAAGAAAAAAGAAAGAAAGAAGATAAACCAATAAAAGATAATTATTGAAGAACCTTTAAACACAAACTCAACCCCTCAAGAACCATTGGACTACATTTTTGATGATATATAATATTCTAATCAAATTTTTTATATCAATATAAAGAGTGAATTAACACTTTATATATTATCGTAAACATCAATAAACCATAAACACTAATCAACAAAATACAAATATAGTATCAATATTAAAACAACAGGTTAACACTACAAGAATTTAAAGACTTTTTAACGTTTAAAATAGTTGTCGAGAGATAAGACGTTAGAAGAGAGACTATCTCTCTTGACGTTGTATGTTGAACGTTAGAAATAAGTCTTAATTCTCGACGCAGTACAAAGTCTTCAGTAGTGAAGAGACAATAACTTAAAAAATGAGTGGAGCTCCCGATGGATTAACTACCTCATTGAGGTTATAAGAAACTCTCAACGTGTCAAATGTTATGGTGTAACGTCTGATGGGTAGTTAGACCGTCGAGAATGACGCATGTAGGCGACTTCAAGAGTTCCCTTTTAAAATCCCTCCTCAGCTCTACAATCTCAAATATCTAAAGAGAAAAGTCGAAAACTCTTCTACATGTGTTGCATACGAATTTAAACATCAATTTTTTATCATTTCTATCATTCCTTAGACGTCTGTTGCTGCCATCGACCATCGCTCTTCTTCCACCATCTGTCACACCATTTTCGCTGACTATCTCTTTCGATACGAAAATCGTCCCTTCCTTATCATTTTGTGAATCCTTTTCTCTTTTGATTGAAGAAATTTTTGCTATCGTTTTACAATGGATTATGATGGTTTGATAAATTGTGGTTGTATGATGATTTGGGTAATGATATATAGGTTGGATTGAAGTTTCTCTTATTATTTTAGTTGTGATAAATTGTTTTTTTCTTTATTTTGGTTGAAAATTGTGATTGAAGTTGCTTAATGTATTAAGTTTGTTGATTGAAAATTTTAAATTCTTGAATGATTTTTTGCTTATTTGTTTAGGGTTTTTTTTGTTAGGCACTCTCGACGGGGTTGGTTGTCGAGAGATAACTTAAAACTCTAGATGGTTTTTATACGTTGTCGAGCATTATGATCGTCCAACGATGTACCGTGATTGTCAAGAGTTGGTTAATGTGCAACAGTATGCTGTCGGGAATTTTTCCCAATCAGATTTCGACGAACAAACTTGCATTGAGAGTTCCTTTTCTGACACATTTGGATACGTTTTCCAGCAACTTCAGCCGTCAGGAAATCATCAATATTTTGTAGTGTAATTTCCCAAATGTGGTTTATTTATTAGCTTATATGTTTTTGAGTTTTTGTTTTTATAATTTTCTAGAAATATCTATCAACATTGTTATTTTTTTGGTACTTTTGTTCTCATTTTAGAAAAAGTGAGATCTCGATATTTTCGTCAACATCAATATATTAAATCTTGTCTAGAGTTAAGACATCTTTCAAAAGAAATAATTGACAAATTAAATTAAAAATAGACATTTTTCAAAAGAAATAATTGACAAATTAAATTAAAACTGACAATATATGTAACACACCCTCTTAAAAAAATGGGAAAAAGTATCATTTAGCCCTCAAAATTGAGGATTTAATTTCTATTTTGGTCCGTTTGTTTTAAAGTGCTACCATATTTTAGTTCTTAAATTTTGAGTTTGGCTTCAATTTAGTTCATACATCTCAAAATACTATAAGTTCATTTCTCATATTTGAAGCGTGTTTGGTTTGATCAATTAAGAAAAATGTTTTTCAAAATGTCAATTTTATTTAAACACTTTGATCAAACAAAATTGTTTAAAATAAAAACACTCATGTATTTGACGTGTTTCTATGTAAAAAATTGTTTGATCTGTTATATACTAAATTATTTTTATTAAAGTCAAATTATTATAAAAAGCAATTATAAAATACTATGAACTAATAACTTAAAATCATGGTTGTCAATGGTATAGTCGTTGAAGTTGGTGGTGGCACGGGGTGGTGACGTGAGATGGTTTTCAGTGGTGGGTTGGAGTGGGTTGGTTTGTGGTAATGTTCACAATCCGTCATACAATGGTGGTAGTTGGAGTTGGGCGACAAAAGGTGGCAGTGGCAAGAGTTGGTCAACAGAGGGCTAACAACTGAATGAAAGTGAGGTAGACTCCTTTGAAAACTTTTTGATGATTTTAAGAATTATAGAAATTAGATGATTTTAAAAATTATAGAAATTAGAGATAAACTAATTATTAAACACTTACAAATCGGACTTTTAAAACTTTAATTTCAAATGTCTGTCTTAAATGAACTTATTTTATAAATTTATATTTTCAAGATCTATTTTGTAAGTCGTTATAATAAGAAAGAAGTACTATTTTAGTCTTTAAATTTGTAACAATAAGTGTATTTGTTGGTTTCTCGTGATTTAATTTGATCATTTTAGTTGATCGGTTTTTAAGAATATGTTTAAAAGGTTTATCTACCGATGAAGCATTTAAATTTAAACAGTAAGTGTGGTGCAAAGTTGATCATTTTCATATTAGTTTAATTTATGGTTGGCAAACAATCTGTATTTTGGATTTTATATTCAAAATCAGTTACCATATTCTATAATTCAAATTTGACATATTCTGAAACACGACATTTCTTTTTTTAAGCCTACTCATATTTTGCATATGAAAGTTTAAAATACAAAATTATGTAGGAAAGTATAAAAGTAATAACGTTATAGGCTCAATTATTTTTTATTAAATTAAAATATTACCGTACTATGTATTATAAATTGCGATTTTATAGAAAGATAATTATACAATTTTATTAGGTGCAATTGCAAAAAAAAAAACAATAAATAAAAAATAAAACAAGTTATAATAATTAAGTCCATAACACACAAAAAAAATCCAATCCATATATACAAAATGTAAAATATCATAAATGCCCTCATTGTTGGTATACATTTGATACATCTAATACTTTTGATATACACTTGATGCACCATGATACTCTTTGATACACTCAATACCCTTTGATACACTCAATACCCTTTGATACACCTAATATTCCTTGTTACACTTGATTATTCTTAATACACTTGATACCCTTGCTACAGTTAGATAGCTTTAGGCCTTGATACAGTTAGATGCTTCGCTAATGAGTTTGATACACTTGATGCATTGCTAATAAACTTGTTATACTTCATTGGTACACTCAACAAATTTGATACGCTTGATGGACTTGATTATTTGATACACCTGAAATACTGCAGATACACTTAGTATTCTTCACTGATACACTTGATTGATTAAATACACTTGATATGCTTGAAGTCTTATTTATACACTATTGATATACACTTGTAAATTTGATTGATATACTTGATAATGATTCACTTTAGTGATATGTTGATATACTTTAATAATATATTGTTGATATACTTGATAATGATACACACAGTTTATATTATTCATACACTTAATAAATTTTGAAAAACTAAAAATTACATTATAAGTATATCAACTAACTAATACATATAATAGAAGTACATCACAGCACTAATATACAAAGCTGGTACAAAGTAAAACTAAAACAAAATCATTTGAAATCAAATTCAACTAAAAATACACATTGAAAAAAAGTAGAGAAAAATCAAACGAAGTTAAATTACTTTGATCAACAACCATTATATTTCATATTGCAATTAATGTACCATTAATATCTTAAAATAAAGATTAAAACAGAAAAAAATCATTTTTCCCTTATAAAGAAATGATGATCAGGACCTTGAAAAGTGTGAGAGAAGTAAAAGATGATAATGGGCATTAAAGAAGAGAGAAGAAATAAATTATTGAAGGGGTTGGAGAACGATAACAAATTTAAGCTATAAAGTATTTTTAAAAATTGTGAATTTTGCTATATTTGCAAAATTCTAAAACAATGTGCTATATTTGTAATTTCTCAAAAGGCTACCATAGCAATTTCTCATTTTATTAACATATAAGTTAATTAATAATACTTTCAACCTAATATTTAGATATTAATTATAATTAGTTGGTTGGTTAATTTTCACAAATATAATAAAACACCAAAATATTTACGGTCCGTGTAACAAAATTAAAAAACCCATGAAGTCGACCATTTTTTTTAAATATTTCAGGTTTGCCTTGCTTCCTTTCCATCTTCTTTCTTCTCTTCTTCTTCTCGCAATTTTTCTTTTATATTTTTTTTTAAAATTATGATCTTTGTTTTTAATTATTCATAAATCTTGTATTATTTATTTTTCAAACTATTATTTGATTCAAGATCGTGTACCAAATATAAAAGATCTTGGTACACGATCTTGAACAAAAATTATTAGAATATTGGCACACGATCGTTTAAATTTGGCTATACGATTGTGTAGTCAAATCTAAACGATGTTGGTACAAGATCGTGGACCAAATATAAAAGATATTGAAAAAAATCATTGGGATATTGGTACACAATCGTTTAGATTTGGGTACAAAATCGTGTACCAAATAAAAAAGATATTGGTACACGATCTTAAACTAAGATCATTTAGATTTAGTACACAATTGTGTGTCATTTTCTACACGATTAGGTATCATGAATTACGCGTTTGATCAATGGACAATTAATCGCATGTTGGCTGGAGCATTTTTGGTATTTCTTATTGTGGGCATGTAAGTTTTTTTTGTTTTTAAAATTGTTCTATAGAGTGTAAATATTTTACCGGTTTATTATATTTTTGGAAAAACACACTCCAAAAATTTTGGTCTTTAACGATGTAGAAAAACATGACCAGATCTTAAGGAAAACGTGGGCAGAGCTTCTACGACGTTTTTTTTTGTGTGGGCACGCTTTGTGGACGAAACTCTGTCGTCTATTCCTTTGGCCACGTTGTTGACGTTACGTCGACAAAACTGCCCACACCAATTAAAATCATGGACAGAAAAGATATTTCTGCCCACAAAAAAAACGTCGGCAGAAAGGTCTATTTTACCACGATCTTCATCAAGTCGGCAAAAATAGAGTTCTTAGCCACGGAAAAAACGTTAGCAGAAATATCTTTTTACCTACGATCATCATCACGTCAAAAAAAGTAGACTTTTTGGCCACGTTTGTTTTATGGACAGAAATTGTTTTTGCCAACGAAAAGTTTTTTGTTTGCAAAAAGAAAATTTTTCTCTACGATAAATATTTCGGCAAAGGTATATATATGCATGAAGATAGAAATTTGATTGTTGGCCTCGAATGATTCATTGGTAGATAATATTTGTTTTTTTTTTACCCATGCACAAAACGTTGTCAAAACTTTCTAAATACCAAACATATTTCTAGCCATACAAAAAATGTGACAAAAACGATTTTTTTTCACATTTATTAGTAATACTGTATGCTTCTAGATTAATTTTCAAATATAGAATGAATTTCCTAGCTATAACGAAATATATCGAACGTTGGAACAAAAAAATTTAAAATGAAAACATTTTCACCCATTAATACTTTGTCAAAATATGACAAACCATAATTCTTTAGTGTCAAAGTACATGAGCTATATTGTGCCAAAATGAACAAAAAAATATTAAATACACAAAAAATCGGACCACAGGCATTGCAAACACCATGAGAAAGATTAGATGCCACATTGCACCCACTTAAATGATGAATCGATGTGCTTTGATACCTTGAAATGAAAAGAACTCCTCTAAGATGTATTGCACTCTATGACACACAAGTTGTGATGCCTTTAAAATGCAGGTTATGATAAGCCGAAGGAAGTAGTGCATTATATAACACAAGAAAAAAGAACTCAGTTAAAACTCAATAGAGCAATTTTTACAACTCAAAAGAACACTTGATGAACATAAATCAACCATTTTAATTTAAAATTAAATTATAAAGAAGTTAAAAGAAAAAAAAATCCAAGCATGTAGGAAAAAAAAGTAAAGGTTATTTGGGCTCATTGTCATTCATAGGAAAAGAAGCAACAATTAAGAGCAAACTATGGTTTATGGTTCGGTATTTCATCGCAAATTATAATGTAAGTTAAGAGCAAACTATACTCATTTGAGACCGAAAGGGTATATCAGTTGTACCAAAAACTCTAGTTGAGAAGAAAATATTAAAACGTAAGTAATCATAAAAAGTCTTTCAAGTAATCAAATATCTTGCTTCTTCCTTGCTTGAAAGGATTACAAAATCACAATCTATAAAGTCACTCGAGTAAACAGACAATCTTCTCTTTTAGGAGGTTCTGCCTTGAAATAGATATTATCATCATACACTCAACAAGAATTAAAGACTAATCACAACTACTCAACTTATGTTTGGGAGGGGGGAAGAGTTGAAGAAAAAAGGCAAAGGGTTAAAATTGACGTTAATTTAAAAAAAAATTATTTTGATGGATATTTCTTAAAAATTATTAAAAAATCAATTATTAAAATAAATATTTTATTATTTTTAAATAAATAAACATGTCATTTTGTGATCAGTGGTGTTTATTTTTTGTGATTAGTGGATTTTTTAAGTAATGAAAATATCAATTCACTCCTTCTATTGATATCAAACCTATGATAGAAATATCGACATATCCATAAAAATTTAAAACTATGGCTTTAACTAAAAATTTTGGGTGCTAAGAATTTTGGTGTAAAAATTGGATTAATGAGAGTATTTTTTATTTTTTTTTATTTTTTATTTTAAAGATATTTATGAAACTTTTCAATAGTTCAAAGTATTTTTGAAGCAAAACATTAACGGTTTCCATCCAAAAGTAAGGCTAACAGTATTTTAAACTCTTTAAAAAATTTCAGATTTTTTAAAGAAAAATTAAAAAATATTTTAGAACTTTTAAAAGTGAAACATTTTTCACTCAAACCACATACTGTAAAGACTTTTTTATTTTTTTTTAATAATTTAGCTTGAAGTTGACACCAAACACCTCTAAAATGGAAGGTGATGATAGGGGTGTAATCGGGTTGGGTTGAGAATGTCGGTTGGGTTGGAAGACATTCTCAACTCAACCCATATTTTTGGGTTGTTTGGATTGACAACCAGAACAACCCGAATTAAGTTTTCAACCCAACCCATAAATATATGGGTTGGATTGAGTTGTCGGGTTGGAAATCAGACGATAAGGAGAGGGAGAAGATGGATGGCGAAGATAGGAGATGAGGAGTGGATGAAGGGTCGAACAACGTATACAGTAGATAAGTGCCAAACGACGAAGACAGTAGACGAGGGACAGACAGTGGAGAGGGGAAGAGATATGAGAAGACGGACAATGAAGAGGGAGGAGATCTGAGAAGATGAACGATTGACGAAAAGGGAGTAGATCTGAAAAGACGAAGGCGAAGAGGGAGGAGATTTGAGAAGACAAATGGTCGACGAAAAGAGAGATCTGAGAAGACGAACGATCGATGAAGAGGGATGAGATTTAAGAAGACGAACGACGAAGAGGAGGAGATCTGAGAAGACAGAGGCGAAGAGGAAGAGACATGAGAAGATGGCGTGCAATCTGAGGAAGAGAAAAAGGAGGAAAGGAAAAGCTATATAAGGAATACACTTATTAACCTAATTATTTTTTTAAAGTTTTATTAAATATATAATAAAATATTAAAATATATATTAATATATATATATATATATATTATATTAATTTGGATTGGGTTGGACCAAAATTTTCAACCGTCCAATCCAAGATCCAATCCAACCTGAAAAATTTGACTTTTTTTTAACCAAATCTAATTCACATTTTAATCAACTTAATCCAATCTATATAATATAAATTTGGTAATTCGGGTTATCGGGTTCAACTCCATATTCTTACAACTTTAGGTGATGGTGAGATGAGATGAGAGAAGTGAAGAGATGAGACGAGAGAAGTGAAAGAGAAGGGACAGAATCCTCATTAAAAGCATTTAAATAAAATAAAAAGAACTTTTAAGACATTAATGTTATTATTA